>CAHIKZ030001746.1:1035000-1055000 GCA_903632075.3 Acanthosepion pharaonis | reverse complement strand
TTTATTATTGTAGGAGTTTATCAGTCAATGTGGCTTGAACTAAATTGTTCAATAAGTAGTTTAAAGTCTCAGTTGTTATCCTGAAAATTTGCATATATATATATATATATATATATATATGCACATGCATATTGAAGTGGGGCTAAAAAGAATAGTGTGACCATAATAAGGCACCCCTGCAAATATGTATAATTTTTAAATGGTCTGCAAAGATATATGAAATCTAGTGCTGCCTTGATGGAATTTCTGACACTTTTGATCGATTGTTTTTTCATTTCTTCCAGTCAGGAACAGTACTATTTCGAATTCGTCGTATTGATATTTTAGAAAAATCTCGTAATACACGATGCAATCTAATTTTTTTATACATAGACTCCGGTTAGAGTGGTTAATTGTGGTTTATTTCGCTTTATGTTCAAAATTTTACACTTCGAATTATTTTATATAACAATCTTTCATTGCGTGTGAATGTTCCCTCAAAAGCTGTTCTTTCAGGAGAGAGACGCTGATGAAACGGAACAGCTCCTATAAATTGGATATTGCTACCCAATATTGGCTGTCCAGCCACAATATAGCTCCAGAATGCTTACATGACATTGTTGCAATCAATTATTCCTGCAACTCTTATCCCAACGACGAAACATTGGTGCACTCCCACTATTCTATTGTCATTACAATCGCGAGTTACATTCCTTAGTTCTACCAGTTCAGATCCTCGCATTAACTTTCCATGTTAGCTCTAGAAAATCAGTCCCAATAACTCCGTGTTCCTTGGATAATATACAAGTTCCACTCACGTAGATTCTTCGCCAGAAGGGTTTCTTCGTGGAACAGACACCGTAGAGGACACTTTCTTGACAATTACAAATGTGATATCTTTAAGTCCAGGGTCAACAGATATCTATCCTAAAGGTTCTCGTAATATGCATTCCACACTGCCTCAACCCCCTTTTTCTGACATCCATCTCACACAGTAACACTCTAACTTGAGTGCCTCTTGGGTCATTTATTAGATGATCTGAAAAGAAATAAAAGCAATTGAAATTTTTTTCCGTTAATCTCCAGCGCCTGAAATATCGGAGACATTTACATTCCGAAGCTTTTTGTCATTCGTTACAATATCTGATTGATTTTCTTTATACAGCTTATTAAATATTTGCAAGCTTGAGATAAGCTAGAGAATATATTTAGGAAGTTAGGATTTTTAGTGATATTAGTGATTATTTAAAGGATGTGGATCCATGGCTTCTATCAAATGTATGGACGCGCAAGTAAAACTAACCAACCCGACTGGGATTTGATCTCAAATTTCCAATTCCAGTCGTTATATCAAAACAATCGCACATGAAACTTACTGCACTTGGTATGCCCAAGCTGTTACCCATCTAGAAATTGACCGTGTTCGATGTTACTTAACGGTATATTGTCGTAAGCCCAACAATTGTCAAAGGTATTTAGTGCATTTCTATAGATCTCCACAACGTGATCTGGATTAATTTTAATCAGGCTTTCGATTTGGTTATCAATGACAGTTTGGCTGCTGGAACATTCCATGTAAGATGTGCGTTTCTTTATGTGTTAGTGTTTATAATTTTGTATTTTATCAGTATATTTTATTTAAGACGATTAACAAGGTAATTAGATTAATCGTTTTATTTAAATATACTTGTGTTTGTATAAGCTTTCTCATTTCTCGATATAAAGTTTGTAAACATCGTCCAAACATCGTCCTATATATTTTGGGGATTTCGACTATTCTATTAGCCATCATCAAGGAAGGTTGTCTTTATTTTGTTTTATTTTTAATCCATCCATCAAAACCAATATTCTCATGAAATAATTTCATGCCTGCACAAATAAAGCCCATTTCTAGGCAATATTTACACACTATGACTATAATTACACTCAAACTAGAGGTGTTAGTATGTGAAACCTCCTCGCCCGTGTTTCACTATTACATGTCTTATGCATAAAACAAAGTATTCAAAAAGATACTAAAACCCAATATATATATATATATATATATATATATATATATATATATATATATATATATATATATATATCCTCCTTATGTTTACCCATACGGATTACCTAGTTTTTCATAAACTATATAGACATACATACATACATATATATATATATATATATATATATATATATGTATATATATAATATAAAATATAATATATATATATATATATTAATGATAATATATATAATATATTATATAAAATATCATATATATATATATATATATATATATATATATATATATATATATATATATTCCATGAAATTTTTTTTATTTTTAGCTGAAAACAAATAAGTATTAGATAATCTCAAAACTCTATATTCGAAAAAACCTCTGGCTTCACATTAATATTCAATATTCTTCAATATAAACTTATACAAGTAGAGTCCCATTCTTACAAGTTCTTGTACAATTTATTATTAACTTCATTAACAACTTCATTATAGAAATACCATTAATAGAAAAACTTGCCACCTCAATTTTAAGTGAATGTCAACTTAGATAGTAATTAGGAGTTATAAAAAAACCTTGAATAATCAACGGAGTGAACGTGTATTTATCCTCTCGTCCGCATTTTCTTAAAAAATTCGATAGCATGAACATCCATATGAAACAATAGCATTAACATTTTCTATAAAACACAAAGAAAGATGGATTTTGTCTTTGAAGCATTATAAAAATAATGACCAGTCGACCAGAACAAGAAAAATAAATAACTTACCATAAACCTACCATAAAAAATGAAATTATCATCAATAACAACTAATATTATTGATACATTCAGAGACCATCAAGAAAATGCGTCCCTGATCAAACCAAAATAATGAAGTCCTATTGGACATACCATCACGTGACTATCAGTAAGACTCAGATTACACCTGTCTGTCCATAGCTCAATTAGGACTCGTTTAAAAACCTACCAACCTCTGAACATATGCATAGAAAATACAAATATATAAACAACTATTAATAATGGAAGCGACACTAATAAAAATAAAGTCACCAATCGATAGCATCAATTAGGAATACGGCCACAATATTCTGGCCGTGTTTAGAAAATTAAAAAAAAAACACATTCCCATCATTCTAGAAACATAAACATCGACACATTCAGTTAAAATTAAAAAAAAAATTGTTATGGATAATTGCTATTAGAATAGCCAAATCGCTTCCATATAGAGAATATTTTGCACAAAATACTTATACGAACAAAAGAAAAAATTAAATGAGAAGTTTATTACCAGTATATTGCCAGTCGTCTTTAACGAAACTTGTATATATAGCAGAGAGAATGGGAAATTTTAACGTTTTCCATAGGAAATAAACTGCTGGCCGTGAGAGCTCAATTCAGTTGAAGAGCAATGCATTAATAGCAGTAGGAGTCACTTTTTAAAAAAAATTAGCCTTTGCTCAAGCGAGATTAATCGGATTTCTCGGGAGCATGCATATTGTAGTCCACACATAGACTGTTTCGCTGTATCACAGCCCGTCAGTGTGACTACCTGACGACTGATTACTTCAAGCCAGGATTGAAACCCGACCGATTCGCATATATATATATATATATATATATATATATATATACGAAATAAATTTTATTCAGGTCTGAAAATATCACGTGGTTAAACACCGCCTATTGCTAATGCCAAGAAAAAGTATGGATGCATAAAATATATTTTTAAATATAAAATTTAAATGTAAATATATTTGAATTTAATTCACACCTTCCCTTGGACGTCCTATTAAATGTGCTCAGGAATCGGTGATTGATCCTTGCACAATCAAATAATTCCTGCGCTTTGTCTGATTCGATCTCCCAATTCTATTGATCAGAATAAAAAAAAATGTATAAAAAAAAGCATTTTTATCTTTTCTTTCTGCTTTCGCAGGAGAGTCAATTTGACACAGGTTTACTCCAAAGTATCTCACCTACACGTAAATGAATGCTCTCTACAGGCCAAAACAGTTCACTCCCGCTCCGCTTTCACTTTTGCTTCATCTTACGCATATGAGACTAAACACTGTTCTTCTCTTTTTCATAGTTTGTAAGATATGCTACGGAGCACATCAGCACAGTGTTGAACATATTTCCGCCGGGATAGTTTAATTTCCCTTAGTCGAACCCTGAGGTTAATATCCAAATAAAAAAAAAAATAATACAATGTTTGAGGTGCTGTAGAACGAGATCCCTGGAGCTAAGAAAAAAAATAACCTACTCAAAAATGCGTATTTCTCGGCATTTTATCCGAAAAATATTGCTCATTTCACTTGGCCTTTCCTTGTTGGCATGCTTTGTACGTCAGGGATTAACTGTAGGCATCTTCGTTCTGTGAGGAATTGCCGTGAGGAATGGCTTCCCGTCACAGAACACAATAACTGTAAACTCACATTAAAATGCGATTTGGGAATTAACAGTGATTGCTACGAATAGAAAAAGGGCTCAGAATAGAGTGAAATCTAGGCTTTCCACGCATATATGAGGATTGAAAAAGTGTCCATTTTCCTTGTCTTTTATTCTTGAGGAAGCCTTGAGCGCAAGTGATTAGCGCAAGCCCTACTCCATGGGAGAGATCATTCTTCACGGGTGGGATCCCAAGGACCAAATTAATAATGAAGACTGCATAGGAAATGAAATTTAGGCATGATTATTTTATGTACGCCCACTTAAATGTAAACGTGAAAAATGCCGAACTTAGTGTAGGGGTCTAATAAGTATATTAGATTAGAAGCTTCATATAATACAGACGTCTATGCAGTTCCTCTTTTTTTGCTACGTGTCAGCCGCCACAGATTTAACAACTTTACCTAAGGAGTGATTATTCATAGACATGGACAAAAATTAGTATATATTTTGAACACATAGAAAACGCGTGTGTTAGCAATTAAATAGCGCAGACCATTTTGTATAACTTGATAAACATAGCTATTCTTGCATTTAATATATCAACCATTTGCATATTTTGACTAAAATAAAGAAATGAAGAAGTATAATTTTAATATTCTCTTGTATTATCTTTTATAAATAATCGATATTTATTCATTGGTTTTATAATTAAATAGCCTTCTTATTAAGTAAATATATTTTATGATCAGAAATTGTTTAATCGCCACGGGATTCAGAATAGAACTTTCGAGTAAACGAAATAAAGCAATTTATAAAGGAAGTCAATATTGTTACCATATTGAAATATATTTTGAAATCAGACAAATGCGATGAATTATAATAAGACGCAGAGAAAATGGCATAAATTTCTACCATTAGTTACGATGCGCAAAGGAGAGAAAGCATATAAAATTTTGAACCCCTATATATATATATATATATATATATATATATATATATATATATATATATATATATATATATACAGCTATCGAAGTGTCCTGCATATGCTTCCTGTTTCATTCATATACTTGTTTATATATCTAAATATGTCTACCTGTCTGATTGTGTATGTATTGCCTTTTGCAAGATTACACCCTCCCCTGCCTATCTCAGCACTTCAAATTTATCTAAGCTGTAACGAAGCTCAGCGCAACATCAGATTTTAACGTTTATTGTAACTGAATTTTTGACCTTTCGATTAAAACCAAATAAATGACAAAACATATATGTTTTCTTGAGTTTTTTTAAAATTATTTTATATTTTAAACTTAATACAGATTAAATTTATAATTGGTAATTTTTAATTTTTAATCTTATAATAAAATTTAATATTAATTAGAATGATTTCTATTTTAGTCAAGCCCTAACATTAACGCACTAAATATTATAACCAAGATTCGTTTTCATGATTTTTGAATTCTCATATATTTTTATTTTGATTGGTCGTTACAAATTCTTTAACAGGGTTTTCCCTAGCGAGGGACGTTTGACCGATATTAAACTTTTAAACCCTTTATGCTACATTCAACACCATCACTTGATAAGACAACGAAAGTGTTGAAACAAAATGGTTATTTTTGTAGTGATTTTATAACATATTTTTGTTATAATATTCGAATAAATTATATATATATATATATATATATATATATATATATATATATATATATATATATATATATATTTATATATGTATATCAATAAATATATATATATATATATATATATATATATATATATATATATATATATATATATATATATATATATATATGTGTATCCATATATATATATATATATATATATATATATATATATATATATATATATATATAGCGGTTTGTAATGTTTGTTATGTATGTGACCCTTCAGTCCCGCTAGCAACAACGAGGATCTCGGGATATAAACACAGCAATATTTGCCGATGACACTTTCGTTGTTCGTTCGTCTCCTAGCCAGTCAATACGACAAATTCCGAAGTTTCTGTCTAGTATGAGGTACATTGACAGCTTATTATGTAGTCTTTTGCTTGTATTTTTATCTGTGCCATGGCCTTCCAACAGTTCTTTGCAATATATATATATATATGAATTATTTAATCATCTCTCCTCACGCGGTATTCTATCAGTTTTTGCTTCAAAGTGCCTACGAAACTTTGTATAAGAATGGTGAATCTTGAGATATTTCTTTGGATATCTCAATGGAATCTGAAAGGTTTTGGCATATTTTTCTTATTCACAAAGTGATTCATTCTGTCTTTATGAATCGTGAAATGCAAGTTGAAATTGTCTGGAACGATCACTCTTCTAGATCATTTTACATTAATGGATGATACCTCGCCGAGGTCTCTCTCTCCAAATCTACAAATTTCAGCAATAACTTTCCAAATATCATCGTTTCTCATCTGGGTAGCTATACGGACAACACAATCATTTATACCTCTCTTAATAACCTGAGTTGCTTGATGGAGTCAAATTTGCAACTAATCTAAAAGTGATCTCCAATATTACTTTTTTTTTTTTTAACTGAGACCAATAAAGCCTCCCAAACGAAATTACTCTCTTTCACTCGTCTGAGAGAAACTTTTTTACCATCCATAATCTTGCCTGATGGTAACCTATAGGAGTGCGGATCATTGCCTTTTCTCGGACCCATATTTTCCGCTGTCACGAATGCGAAAGAGTATATTAAATTAAGGGCTAGGTCAACAGTTACGAATATTGCTTCATTCTATGGTTTTAAACATTTTCACGCCAGAATATATCTGAAATATTTATAAGTCTACCATTTACCCTTACTTTGAATATTGCTACAACATCTGGTGCTCCTGCTATTTATTTAGAGATTCTTGACATAATCCAAATAAAAGTTTTTGTTTTGTAAATATTTACAATGACGATTAGCAATTCTGCTGTGCACAGAAAAATTTAAACTCGGAATGCCCATTCATTGTCAGAATTA
This sequence comes from Acanthosepion pharaonis, assembly GCA_903632075.3. Taxonomy (NCBI): domain Eukaryota; kingdom Metazoa; phylum Mollusca; class Cephalopoda; order Sepiida; family Sepiidae; genus Acanthosepion; species Acanthosepion pharaonis. The sequence continues at coordinate 1,047,618 of CAHIKZ030001746.1, read as the reverse complement.
AAATCTGACCGACCAACAATAAACAATATTTTACTTTTTTTTTAACACTGATATGTGAATTTTAAGAAATATTTTGAAGTAAAATCTGACCGACAAAACAGTAAACAATATATTACTTTTGTTTTAACATTAATATAAGAATTTAAGAAAATTTTGGCATTAGTAAATAAAAACACATACTAAAGACGACTTACTGAAGAAAAACGGAAATCAACAAAAAAAAGTACGAAAGAAATCATTCCTAAAACGACTTCCATAAAATAGTGATCAATATATTTATTCGACCATGTAATTTTGTTACTGCAATGTTTACAATGTGAGGTTTCACCATAATTCCGCTTAGATACGTGTTTATTTTTTTCCCATATAATGCTGTTAATATTCAACAAAGGAATTTCTGGTAGTAGTAGCTAAAATTATTCAGAACTCTAGTGAAAGTTGTTGCACATACAGGGTGTTTGAGAATTTGTAAAACAAAGTAGCGGCCTCTCAGATGAAGAGAGGTCGAGAGTTTATGAGCTCGATGAGGAGAAACGGTGGTTCTATCAGGATGGTGGTGCTCCTCACATTACTGATATTACCATGGCATTGCTCCGTGAAAAGTTTGAGGAGCGTCTCATCAGCCACAAAACTGAGATAGAATGGGCACTTATTTCGCCTGACCTGAACGGCTAAGAATTCCTCCTCTGGAGTTTCCTCAATGACAACATCTAACAGGACAATCGTGGCACCATTGCTGCATTGAAGGCAACCATTACTGAAAAGATTCAAACTATCACCCAGGAGAAATGTGTACACGTTATCAACAACTTTGCGTTTAGCAATGCCTTCAATTGAACGGCGGACATCTGGAGCATGTACTCTAGGATAATTCTTGATGTTTTTGGTTTATGTTTTTGGTTGCAAACACCAACATTTTATCCTTTTATCTTTCAATAAATGTAATTTCTATTACTGTATCATTTGTGGTCCTTAATTTCTGTCCGATCATTTCGTTTCAAAATACGTGAAACATTCTGTATATAGTGCCCTAAGAAAAGATTTTTCCCAGGTGAAATAAACTACACCCAAATTGAAAATTTAATTACGTTATCTCAGCTCAACAGAAATAAAGATTATTTGGAACTAGTAAGAAATAGGTCCCCACTTTGCTAGTTTTAATATTTGTATTCGATTTTTCATGGATGTGATCAAGTTATCAAGAATCGTCTGAGCAATACTGTGTGACACCTTTATCAATGTTCCTTTAAGGGTTGCCACTGACGTGATCTTGGTTGCAGGCTCACGAAATCTCTGATCAAGTTTCTGCCGTACGTGCTCTATTGGAATCATGTCAGGTCTTTGTGATAACCATGGCAGTTACTAGATTCCTTGCGATTACTTCCAGGTCTTTGCTAGTTTCTTCGTATGACATGGCGCTACATCTTCTTAAAAAGTTAGATATTCTTGTCAATCTGATTGTTTTCTAATAATTTGATAGCATTTTGGAGCATTAAACCGCTCGTCAACAAAGATCAGCTCAGACTTCTCCCCAAACCAGAGAGAGTCCCACGCCATCACCCCAATCCCTCCATGTGTCATGGTCGCCTGCAGACATTCAGTTTTCCATGTCTCATTCTCATTTCTCCAAAATATGAGTTTTGAATTCGAATATTGGAAGAATTTATTTTCATCTGACCAAATTACAGACTGCCAAAATTTATAATATGAGCTCTCGAATTCTCTCGCCCACTATATAAGCCTGTTTCTGTGAATCTCTGAATTCACGGGCTTCTTTCTTGCAACTCTTCTTTTATAGTCTAGACCTTTCAGAGTCTTTCTCACCGCATATGGCGATATTTCGATGCTATTGGCGACATCTTTAACCTCGTCCTGGCGATGGTTTCTGAAGACATCCCACTTCAGCGCCATTTTCTTTGACTCAGACACAATGTTTTGTCTTCTTGAAAATTGTTCAACACGACAATGGCCTTCTTCATTAAATTTCTTGATAATATTATTAACCGTCTGGAAAAACCTAGCAATTTCTCGATTTCAATGGCCACACTGATGCCATCCTATTATTTGCTCTCGTTGAAATCTACCAATTTTCTTACTTCCGCGAACTTTCATTGCAAAATATCAACTATCGTTCATAGATGAGAATAGCTTGATACTAAAACAGTACTGTTTGAGAAAAAAAAACAACGTTTATACACAAGACAAAATTGCTGTAATCAATGGTCGCTAAAAACTTATCACAACCCACTGTATATCAGAGATACAGACCTGAAAGCAGACGGATGGTGAAAATAGTTTATTCAATATTTAAGGTAATTTTTTAAGCGTAGGTTAGATGTAGCACGAGAAATAATAATTTACTTATATTTGGTACCTGATCCTATGGGCACGAAATCTAACTCATCCCACTGTATTAGAATTATAAAAATTCATGTATAATTTTTTATTCATGAAAGTTCTACGAATTCTTTTGATAGTACATTTGGACTTCTGAAGTCCTTGGGCTTTATATGATACACAGATATTTCCATTCCACATTCTAGGAATTCGATTATGTTCGCGTCAGAACTTGGGGTAGGTGAATAATATAACACTGAAAAAACGTTATCAATGACAAACGTTTGAACGTGATGATGCTTAGGTACTTAGTCAAGCAGGAATATATATATATATATATATATATATATATATATATGTGTGTGTGTGTGTGTGTGTGTGTGTGTGGTAAGTAGTGGAAGCAGCTGTGTGTCCACTGAATATAAAATATTCCAATGGTATGCGACTCAAATAGCCTCTGGCAATTAACTCTAGCTCCAAACCGGTGAAGAATTTTATTTTTGATTTAACTCTGATATATATGACTTTAAGTAATTTCTTATAAATTTTGGTAGCACATTGCGAAAGTGTAAACAAGATTCATCTATACGCATGATGCTGTATTATTTTATATATAAAATACAAAACCTTATAGAATAAATATACAAATATATAATGGCAGTCTTGATAGTGTTCAGAAATGTTTATGCTGTCTTGCTTTTCGTATTCCACCCTCTGAAGTCTCAGTCACAAAATTGCAAGTTAAGTTGAGGGTATTCTGTCATTATACTAGTGTCAAATAGTCAGATGTTTATAAATTGGAAACGACAGACATCAGTCGAATTTACGCAAATTTCTCAAATATTCCAAACGTCAAAAGAACCTTCCATTCAGAGAGGTTATTTTCCTAGAACAAATGCTTTATATACCCCCACATGGGTACTTCACTAAAGACAGCAATATCCAAGCTCTGCAGATCAGGTTGCATTCATTTAGCCTTCTACCACGTTTTCATTTGTCTCAAACACTTCATTCATTATTTTTACAGTAACGTACAACCTCGAGTGGCCTACGCACATTTTACTGAGTGAATTTTTGTAAAAAGAACATTTTATTAAACGGAAAAAATGAGTGCATTGTTATGTGGACATCCATATCAGTGTAGGAAATGCCTTTAGACAAATTTAGTTCTTCATCTATATAATAAATTCGAATATCCGTCTGTCACTTGATCACACTTTTTCAACATTACTTCTAGAAGTCGTGGCCCAAACTATAAAATTGTAGAATCAGGTGTGAATAATTTAGAAACATTCCGGACAGGATCCATATGCGCAATCATGAAATGCTGGATTCCCAATCTTTCACTTCTTCGATAATTTTCGGCGTTTTTTGGACGTGTTTTTTCTTTTTTTGTTTTTGTTTTTTTGCGACGATGTTTTATACAATATTAATTTGTATAACTAGGAATAAATTAGGAAATAATCGAAATGAATTGCGAAGCCTGGCAAAAATAAGGCAAGAAATATAGATAATTGTTTGTACGGAAATTAAGGATGTACTTACATCAAATTGTCTTTAAATAAAATCGCAGCAGACGAATTATCGCTAAAATTTTAAAAGGTAAGCTTACATATTGATATAATACTTAAATGTAGTAATCAATTTTGATTTTTCTGTAGTTTGTTGTTGCCTATCGCATCCAATCCTCCCTATCTATTGAGATGAAAGCTCAATCAAGATTCTTCCGCAGGACTTAGCTTAAATGCTGCCAGATATGGTGTCTTTTAAGCTAGGACAAAATATATTTTATGCTAGTGCATAACCAATAAATTGTCCAAGGGCCAGCCAAGTTACAATGATACTGATGTGTGTAATATGAATATAAGTGGATTAAATATGAAATGAAGACTATTATGATACGTAGTATAGATAGTGATTAACTCTAGACTGGAAGAGAATATGATTTTTCTTGCCAGGAAATATGCAGGAAATGAGGGCGATTCACTCCTGTGGATAAAGCAAAGCGAGTCTTGGATGCAATAGACTTAGCTGATGGTACTAAAGAGAAACTCTAATGCGCATTTCTTGTAAAAGAACCGATAGTGTAAGGTTAGACATGTGACTTTGCATCTGTGTGAAAGGGGTTTGTGGGATGGAAAATAATCCACCCCCTACAAGACTACTTTTTTTTTACCTCTGCAAAGATGATAATATATGAAAGCGTTTTTGGTCTGGTAAGATAGAACAGTGTTTTTCAAACTTTTTAAGCAAAGGTATACATTGAAATGTTATGAAATAAAAGCATAGATTAACAAATACACAAACACATATGAACTTCCTTTATTTTAATGTTTCTATTAATCTATTTGTGCAGTTTATTTAATGGGAAAACCGTGCCTGTTTTTATTCTTCAATGTTTGGTTCGAATGTGCGATAAGCAGACTCGTGTTTTCTTCAGTTGATCCTAGTTTTTTCTCGTTTTTTATTTTCATGTAAATTTAGGATTGAGAAGCCTAATTAACATATTTAATTAACATAATAATTAATTAATAATTAATTAATAATTAAGAGAATAATTAATTAACATAAATAAGAAGTAGAAAATTGCAATGAAGCTGAAAAAGCATTTTTAACGTGTGATTAAAATTTTAATACTTATTCATTTATTCAAATACTAACGTTGTATCTTTACTAGAAACACACATATAATATATGAGAATCACTGAGAGAGCCTGGCAAGAGTATTCAGCTAGTTTCAGGAGCCGTAGAAGTAGGCGATCTTTTTTTTATCAGCCTCATTATGAATGGATCGTATACATAACTCCCACTTGTTGTCTGGGTTGAGCCTGGAACTCAACTGACATTGAATAACACTAGACTCAATGAGTGGGCAACAGTTCATCATAACTGGAGGAAATACTATATCTGCTAGGTGATGATGAAACGAGACGCCATTGATTTTAACTGTAAGCCAACGATTTTAATGTAATGGAATGGTGTGTAATTAGACAGGGAGATGTTTACTTTTAAATTTAATCGGGTGAAATTGAAGGAAACAAACATCTGAATGGGTCTCCTGTAGTATGTTTCAAAACTTGGGATATCCACCTTGAAATTTAATAGTTAACTTGAATATGTTTCCGCATATCAACCACTGAGACCAATTGAAATACACACGATAGATATCTATGCTATTCAAGCACATGATTGATTTATCTCAAGATTTCCAATGAAATGAAAATTTTGATAGCAACTTGACTTACAAGATTGTGAAATAAATGAGGGATCTATTCACAGTTGTTAAGGTGGGGGGAAATGACGACTAAATATTTATAAACGAATCAAACTTTCTATATTAAAAAAATGATAGTATGAGAATTAATATTAAATAAGGGAATTAATATTATTATTATTATTATTGATTTCAGGCGTTTACACATTTCTTTCCGGGTCCCGCCCAGGAACCTAAAGTTAGAAATGGCATCATGAGACTTTCCACTGACAAAAAAAAAAATTACATCGATAAAGCCCTTCGTAAGGTGTGGGATGTACTTGTCAGAACAATTTTTTGTATCTACTTGAGGCATGGACTTCCAGGAATCCCTTCAATTAGTCTACTGCAATCTTTTCCAACCAGTCCTAGGGCTCCAACTACAACAGGGATTGTTGATGTTCCCATATGCCACATTTTCGAGATTTCTATTTCAAGGTCCTTGTATTTTGACAGCTTTTTCAATATCTTCAAAATACATTGCAGTCAGCAGGGACTGACATATCAACAAGGAGGCACCGTTTTTGTTTGTGGACTTTAATAACAATTATTATTATTATTATTATTATTATTATTGTTGTTGTTTTTGTTGTTGTTTTTGTTGTTGTTGTTGTAATATTTTATTGAAAAAAAAAACGGCTGTACTGTTAACGAACGCTTCAAAACGAATTGAACAAAGCCAGCGTAAAGACAGAATTGACGCGTGTTTAGTATGATAATGATCTTGTTCATCTTGGATTTTTTGGTTAGTTATTTACTTATTAAGTGGAATTAATCAAACAGCTTAGTATACATATTAATGAATTCGTCCTATCATTCTGTTTAGTTTATTCCTCCGTACCTGGAATTTAGTAATTTGCATACATAACAAATCTGATCCTTTTTAATGGTCATAAAATCGGTAGATTCTGAATATTTTTTTTCGAAATGTTTGACTTAAGATGCTTGCCTAAATTACATTCGTTTGTAATAAAATATTCTGCAAGCACTGTTGATACCACATTATTGTCTCTGAGATATTATCCCTGTCCAGTGAATCTTTTATTTAATTTTTTTCATGCAAACAACATAAATTAAATGACATTGGGCGGCGTATATTAAATAGAAATGAGTACAATTGGCACCCTTTGTAGAAATTGTGATGTTTCTCTTTGAATTTGTGAAAAAAATAACTTGACTCATGTTGTTACATAACGCGCAAGGTGTTTCAATTTTGTTAGTAATTTCGGGAGTACAAAGATCCGAAACTCTAATATTTTTTCAATGTGGACGCTTACATGTTATAAAATATTTCTGATGTTTTTATTTCTTTTTAAAGAAACTATATTATTATTAGTATTATTATAAGTAATTTTATCTGTATTATTAATATTGATTAGAAGTAGTAGCAGTAATATTATTAGGATCACTATCATTATTGTTAGTATCACTATCATAATTATTAGTATCATTATCATTATTATTAGAAGTATTATTAATATTAGTAAAAGTTTTAGTAACAGAAGAATCTGGATATACATAAGCAACTATCTTACCCTGTCATCTAAGCAAACTTTGCTTTTTTTTAGCATATTCATCCACGTATTTTCGTGATTATCAGTTAAACACACGCACACACAGATGCGAGTACACACGCACTCGCACACTCGCACGCACACACATATATATGTATATGTAACAAAATGTATGTATATCTGTAAGATAAATAGACGTAAATGTACACAGAGACAGACAGACATACAGAGTTGAAGAATTAAATCGTTTTCTTATGTCTCCCGCTGAATTGCATAATGTATGCATAGGTTGTACGCGTATGAATAGGTTTTGTCACAGAATCTGTTCACATGAATTAAAGATGCAGCAATAAATGGATTCCTCTTGAGATTTGAAGTGAAAAGTTTTAAAAGCGACATTCGAATGAATGCTATATAATAAATAAATAAACAAATTATCGAGAACATCCGAAACGTATTAAACGAGAAGACGATGAATGGGAAATCAGAAAGTTATACATTCGGGAACGAGAAAGAATGTAATAGTTGAATGAGTTTGTATGAAGACATGGATACCGTTATGAACAAGCATGAATCTATCTATCTATCTATCTATCTATCTATCTATCTATCTATCTATCTATCTATCTATCTATCTATCTATCTATCTATGTCCATTATCTATCTATCTCTGTCCATTATCTATCTATCTATCTATCTATCTATCTATCTATCTATCTATCTATCTATCTATCTATCTATCTATGTCCATTATCTATCTATCTATCTATCTATCTATCTATCTGCCATGTCATTCATCGTGTGTCTTGATCTCGGCTACCCAAACCCTCTTATCCGTTTTTATAGTTGACGTACCTTCGTTATCCACATTAAACTCATCCAAGTCTTTCCGAATCTTCAAGAAACACAAAAGGCTATATATGTCCAAACTCAAATAAACATTTACATGCCTTTTTCAAACCGCGAGCCAATGATGAAAAACATCGACAAATTTTTCTTCCTACCCAACCACGCACAGCAGATGATACAAACCTGTAGCAAAACAATTTACACAACTAAAAAATTTGTGGTTAGAACTTATGAAAGAGTAAAATCACAAATTTCAATAGTAAAAATATTTAAACAACACATGATGTTCTCCGACTCGGCAAATAGAATACTTTTTTTTCGCATCACGTGTGATCCATGAAAAAAAACACACCAAAAAAACAACCCCAATCGCATTTTTCAGTTACTGCTATATCCGTCCATCAGTAGGCAAGCAACACACTCCTCATCACTATTATCTTTTTGCTTGATTCTTTTCTTTTCTCAGGCGCTATTACGCTCGACTTGACCTTAACCTGCAGACATCTCGATATACTTTTTTCCCTCTTCGACGATGTCACTCGAACAACTCTAATAATTTGCATGTACGATATAAAAATCGACGATTATAGCAAATTACTTAAATTCTCAAATAAACACAAAAGAATCATTTTACCAAAAAAAAATAAGTCAAATAATTGCTTACCGTAATGTGACTGACCACAATTTTAGCATAAAAATACTATTCTGATCAATAGAGAAAATAATTCACTACGGCGTAAATGTCTAAATGGAGCCTTAACCGCAAGGTCATCTACAGTAAATTTGCACGTTTGCTTTTACAATATTTCGTCATTGCTAAGCAGGTCATTGTGGAATACCTACTTTTAAAAATTGATTAAATTAGGTACCTGCACTATTTTGCTGAAAAACAGCATAGCATGAGAAAAAAGTACCAAACCTAATAAAAATCAAAGATTCACCGTCAAAATCTTTGTTATTATTACAACGACAAAAGCAAAGTTTTTTCACTTATTTTTTAAAAAAATCTACTAATTTTTAATGTTTGAAATTTTGATTAAAAATCTTGCTTCTTTTACGTCACGGTTGACGTAATAATTACGATTAGGGTTTTTGCAGGGTTTTTTTTCAGGTGGAAAACAAAATGACTTGGAAATTCTTCAAAAAAAAAATAATTGTGTATATTTAATGATATTTTCCGAACTTATTCGAAAATTAATGAGACATTTTTTGTAATTTTTTTTTAGAAATTCTTGGTAAAAATATATTATCTTTTACATATGATACACCCTACACCCAATTACATAATTTCATGAAATTTCGAGCAATTAGATTTCAATCCTAAAATTTGTTTTAGGACACCGTGTAGAGTGCAAATCCTTAATTCTTTTTTCAGACAACTAATCATTTCCCAAAAATGTTCTACACATTGTAAAATAAAAAAATGAGATAAAACTATGGTATTATTCAAATAGAGAAGTTTTTAATTATATTTACAAATAAAATTTATTCATAAACTATTTTCTTAAGAAAAAACAAATTCGAAGAATAATGAATTTTTACAAGATTGTTGCCATTTTTAAAATTTAAATTATAATTATTTATAATATTATAAATCATTTAGAATTTAATATTATTTTCATCTGCTCAGGTGATATTGTTAAGGGAAAACTATGTTTATGAATCAAAGTTTGAAAAGATCAATAAAATGCGTTAGCAGTCAATATTTAATTTATTTTTTTATGTATACGAATATGCCCCAGTTTGAAAGTATGGTGACCATAAACGACATAATCAGAAAATTAGAGAGATGACACTAGTAAATTTAAATTCAACATTCCTAACATTTGATTATGGAAAACATTTTCCAACATTTTTAACAATACTTAATAATTATATAAAAACGTTTATCCGTAATTTTCTTAAATTATGTTTTAACAGTTAAAGTCTACTTAGAACAATAATAAACGTGGCAACACCTTGTAAATCACACGTTAAGTCATTTACGAGTTGCTGACAAGCATTTAATCGCGCTAGTGTTTATTTGAAAATCTCATTTCACTGTTATTTTAAGTATAAAGTAAAACATATTTTTTTGAAAATCAAATTAATTATATTTTAACCAGCGTATATTCCTCAAATAAAGCTTCAGGAAAGTATATTCTATTTTTGGAAGATTTTTAAAATCGAGAATTAACCTTTGTATACGAACGTGTCCTAAATGTCTGAATTTAAACGTTCTCTGGAATCAAGCAAAAGTTGATAATCTGATCAATATTCTTTCTATTTGAAATAGACTAGAGTATTTCGCTTAGTGGAAATAGTAAATCTAATCATTTATTTTTCAATTAATGCTAAAACAAACCTCCAAGAATGATTTTTCATGGTTAAAATTTCATCTTAAAACTTAGCTATAGAAACATCAGTGGATGTACCAAGTATAAATGAATTTGATTAGATAAAAAAAGAAAATTCTAAACTTCCCAGCATCAGTCTCTCCTCCGCATGTGTAGTCCTACTAACAAAACGAATTTAGTACGATGAAGTCCTGAAGGCCGAAACGCGTTACAAGTAAACTTTTCCACTTTGTCACAAAATTCTCACTGTTCTTCATATATAAGATCATAAATTGTTATTTCATACACAGTGTCCAATTGGGATACTGTCACCATTTTATATTTTCATATACAGCATAGAATAGTACGCTTAGTTTTTCACCTTCTGTGAGAAAAAGTGCCCCATGACGTAATTCACTCAACCAGAAATTAGGAAACGCTATGATGTACTGCTTAGCATTCGAGCTGGAAGCTACAATAAAAAACATTGATAGTTCTTCTAAGAAAACAACCCCTGAATTTGTTGGTGAGGTCCTTAGACCCAACACTGAGTCCTACATCAAGAGAATTAAACAGGTAGTGCTGCCCCGGTTAAACAAGGTGCCTGCTGGAAGATCTTATGCTTAGTAAAAAGACTCTGCGCCATGTCACACAAGCCGGTGAACACAGTAATGGCTATCAGACAATGTTTGCGACCACATTGTCCCTTACATCTGGTTACCTAACTTCCTAAACTGTAAACTATGTGTGGAAAGCAGTTGAGAGACACACAGACCGACAAAAACCTCTTGTAACACCAAAGGCGAACTGACGGCAACGTAAACAAGAACCAGAAGATTTGCAGGAGATTCTGAGGTAATCGGGCAGCCGTCGTTGATGCCAAAGGCGATTTCACTGAATAAATTTTATCTTTAATATTTCAAGATATTTTTGTTATTTTGGTAAATATATCTGTTAAAATGAGATGTCAGCGTTATTTTGATTTCGGCTTAATAATTTCGGCGACAACTTATTCAACTCAACCTATATATATATATATATATATATATATATATATATATATATATATATATATAGTTTTGAAAAGACGTAGATGCTGTTTTCTGAATGTGCCATTTCCCTTCACAACGTAGGCTCTCATAGCTCTCCGCAATTGCCTGTCATTTTCAGCTTCTAATAAATCCTGACTTTTGGGGTTTTTTCTCCTAAATATTGGTCCGCAACCCATTTACTCAAGTTTGCTAGATAAGTTTTGTGTTGTTTTTCCCCCTGACCCTCTTGAATTCACTCAGTTCTGAGAGTATCAAGTTTCTCGAAAATCCCACCTCATTATGACATAATATATTAATGTTGCTGGGACATCGAATATTTCATTTATGATTTCATAAACCGCAACGAAAATATAAGAAAAAAAAAAACAAGAAATATCAGATAAACATATCTCGAAATAAAAAAAAATACACAAAATATTTAATAGAAAATCTATAAAAATAGTTATATTTGCATAGGATTTGCATAGGATTTGCATATGCATTGAAAATATAATGATAAAAATACGCCAAATATTTAAAAGAAACACCATAAAATGTATAACACTGGGAATATAATGAAAACATACAACACTAAATAGCAAAAATACAAAACATAAAACAAAAAGAAAAGAAAATGTATTGTATAAGGCGAACATGATAACAAATTTAAATCTTTGATGAAGAGGATGCATAAGGTTGCAAAATTGAAATAATTTAAACTTGATATCATTCAAATCCGAATGATACAGAAAAAAAAACGCTAAGTTTTCAAAGCATATATGTGATATAAAAACACCAGTAATAGAATGGCTTATAAAACAAATGAAAAATGAAAAACAATGGCAGTAAATCAAATTTAATTAATAGAATTAATTAACAGCAATGAATTAATAAACATATGGAATTAAATTATGTAGACCTATCGGTAGAGTGATGCATTCCTCTTGAAATATATGAACAATCACTATAGTTTTCGGCTTTATTAAAATCTTTAAAATATAGCGCGCTTCATAAATAAAAAGAAATATACAAATTATTTGTATAATTGGTGTCAACTTTCCTATTTATATCTGCTATATCTGAGATATTGATAGTTTTTTCACGCGCGGGCACACACACACACACGCACAACCAAAAAGACACATAAACAACTCACACACACACATGCACGCACGCACACACACACACACACACACACACACACACACACACATATATATATATATATATATATATATATATATATATATATATATATATGCAGTGCATATATATTGAACAGTCTCATCCGATGGAAAAATGGATAGAGTAATCCGACC
>CAHIKZ030001746.1:1017500-1032500 GCA_903632075.3 Acanthosepion pharaonis | reverse complement strand
ACAAATAAAAATGTGATAACAGATTTAAACTAAATATTTTTTAAAAAATAGTCACTTTTTAAATTTATGTGCCTTTATACCGATGAAAATTTCGGATCGATTTTTTTTTGAGTACAAGTTTTAACCCATGAAAATTTCATTGTTTTCCTTTTTTTTAATTTCTGATGAATCTTCATTCTTCAGTTAATGATGGGATAAGCCCCTGGTGAGGTCTAAAACAATACAATATCTTTAGAAATTCCCCTATCGCATCGTTAAATATTTGAGCTTAGCAACTTAATAAAATAAAACAATCATAAATATCAATGCTGGTTGTTATTTTAAGAAGTAAGAAGCTATATATATGAAAAGAGCTGAAATTGACATTTTCATTTCACTGAAACACATCTATTGTCTCTTCTTTCTTTCATTTTATCACTGAAATCAGGTACTGTATACAATATATCATTTCTCTTCTGACTTGATCAAAACGGAATTATTTATATGATTTAGAAGAATACGTTATCAAATTCTGAATTTCTTTCTTTCCTTTTTTTCTTTCTTTTTTAATTGAAACTAAGTAACGTCTCTGATACGTCCCACGCGATAAAAACGGAATAGTCCATTAAATATGAGATATTAGCACGGCGGAATGGTCGTGCGAACTTAGGAACTAACGCATTGATGGATAAGCACAATTGTTATATTACATTGTATTAATAAGCAAATGCACTTCGTTATAAGTTTTTAAACTCCCCAGTGACAATTATCTTACACTTTTATATTCTATCACAATTTCCATTCATGTGAACATAATTAAATTTGTACAGCAGGCCGTAAAGCAAATTAGCTACTTAGATGGAAACAGACTGACATAAAAAAGAAAATAAATATACAAAAATGTCTAATTAATTTGTTTGAAATTTAATTTACATGTATTCTTCCTTTCAGAATCATACAAACACACAAATATATTGAAGGATTTTTAGATTAGATTGATAGCTACATACATACATATATACATATATTAAAATACGTAAGATAGATTGATATGTATACATTATTTAAAATCGATTTATTCATTACCACGAAATAGAAGGATATATATATATATATATATATATATATATATATACGTGTCTGTGTTCATTTGCCTGTGTTCATACATGAAGATTGACTTTAGTACGTGCTAATACCCTTAGGTAAAAGGTATTAATACCATTCCCCCCCCCAGCTATGATTAAATAGCAGGACAGACTGGGTGACAACTGGTCTACGAGAAGGACCACTCTGAAGTGAAAAAGTTGTCTGGAGACATTTTAGCACGTTATGCACAAGGTCTGTGTATTCGGCCCTTGAAAAAGTGTGGCTGGCTCTGCACAAATCCTTTACCACTATAATCAAATCATATGTGCTTGTGTCTGGCTGTAGGTTCCTAGGAACTAATTTGCCTGACCATTATACGTCGAATACGACGGGAGAGGTAACAACACACACACACACACACACACACGCGCATACACACACACACATATATATACGTGTGTGTGTGTCTGTGTACAAACCTATATATTATCATTCCTTTCAATGACATTTAGATAGATAGATAGATAGATAGATAGATAGATAGATAGATAGATAGATAGATAAAATATTAAATTTTTTAAACCGATTTATTTATCAGAATGAAATGAATTTTGGAGGAAAATTTAATATCGGATTACGATATATTGTATAACATTTTAGAAATTCAATTTTTCTGATGAAAGATGACAATTTCTCAGCGGTCCATAAGAATGGAACTCACAAAATTATAAAATGTCAGATTTTAGCTAATTGATAAACCGAATTTAATAGCGGGAACCTGAGATATTTAAACTGAAATCATTGCATAATATGAAATAAGTTCAGCTCACCAAGAAACACTAGTAATGACCTGCTAGATAAGCATATTACTGCGTCAAACATAGAAGAGCTGATTTAAGAGAATGAAAATCCTTCAATATATTAGTGGGTGTAAAATATATGTAGATCTTTAGAGACGTTTAAATGCATCAAATGTAATATTCTGTGAGAAAAGCGAATGATATCGGAAGATTTATTATCAGGAAAATGGTGAGAGAGAAAGGAAACTGAGATAAATATTAGTTTCGAAAACAATATGATTGCATATGTTAGAAAGATCATCCGAAACATATAGTAAATAAAATTGTCGGATATGAATAATACAAGACAAAATTAACAAGGAAAAGAAAGCAGTTGAATTATTGAAAGACACAAACGTAGCATGAAAACATCGAGGAGGTTGAAGTGGAAATGAAAGTCGATTTTTAAAAAATACTGATTTCAAGATTGTGGCCAACATTGCAAGAAGAAGAACATCTAAATCACAAAATACGTCGTTTTCCCGTTCAAGCATCTGCTACATGGATATTGCCTGCCATTGATTTCACAGAATCCATTAGATTTATTTTGTGTTACCATGAACGTAGAGAAGGGTGTCCATTATTGTTGATAAATTGTTTGTAAATAAGAGATCATTAATCTTAGCATATATATATATATATATATATATATATATATATATATATATATATATATATATATATATATATATATATATGTGTGTGTGTGTGTGAAATGGATTAAGTCTCATATTTAATATATTTTCTGTTTATCATTTCCTATTAAAATAACGTATAAACACAATATATATATATATATATATATATATATATATATATATATATATATATATATATAAAAAAGAACATTAGAGAAAATTGTATGACAAAGTCGAAATTTTTTTCTTACGACGCGTTTCCTCCTTTAGAAATTCATCGGACTAAATTTGTTATGTTGATTTGACTACACATATGCAGGAACGAGGGATGCTGGGAATTTGATTACTTTGACTCTAGCCGAATTCATTTAGATTATGTTTCTTTTTCATTCCATCACACTTGTAAGTAGGTAATCCCCACTGAGATATTATAATATCTGCCAGGATTAGTGAGTTGTTACACGACTCAGGGCGCAAATTTACTCCAGATGACTTCGTGCTCGTGGCACTCCCGAAACAGTTTCATCGTTGTGAATTGTTTTATCCTATAATCAGATAGCATTTTTATGTCAAAATTGTGGTTAATCTTTTAACAGTAGGCAACCAATGCACTTGATGTATTGTTTTATAAATGTCTTTTTGTGTTCATATAACCATTTATTTAGATACCTTGAGGTTTCTCCTATGTATTCTTATGACAATTATTACAGGTGACCGATTAACTTCCTCCTTCATGTTTCAGCTAATTGTTTTGTTTGGTATTGACTCAGTCTTTATTGTTTTAACGCATTTTAGCTTATATATATCTGAATAGACTATATGACAATGTGATTATAAAGTTTTCCTTACCAACAACATTCGTCTCTTGATGAACTTTATCAGGGTAAATGAAAAAGTACCCAAGTGACGAAACGCCTTGGTAAAGAAGTATTCCTTTTGTCTTTCAAATATATATGAGCTGTTTCCATAAGTTTTGCTCAAAAGAAATTGGATTGAAACCCACGATACACAAACAGACGGATATACTTTCCTAACCTCAAATTGATTTCATATAGTTGACGAATTAGCCTCCAGCCTGATATTGATTTATTGCTGTCCATATATAGCTTTAAATTTACAATTGTTCTTCGTAAACGATTAATCCGTTGATAAAGGGCTGTTTGAATTTTACCGAACCATAAGGTGCCCATTTCCTCAAATTCGCCAAGAGCAAAGAAAAGAAAAAGATGTTAATTCTCACACTTCAGAATATACTTCAATACTTTCGATGAATATATCTTTCGAATGCTTATAATAAACATACGATAAAAAAAAAATCTGGTACCGAAAATATGGATTTGTGTATTCTAGCAAAGGCCACAATATTTTACAAATTTAATGTTTTAAGTGTCCTGTAAATCAGGAGGCAAACAGTCATGTTCAGTTAGATCTTGCAATTTTTATTTTCATCAAATGATCAAATGACATGTTTTTGTTTTTAACGAATGCATGTTCTTTATTAATTATGACCATTCATTCATTAGGAGAGCGAAATATATTCCAGCACCTTAAGAAATCAATGAATAATTCTGTTTAAATTCTTTTAATTGCTCGTAGACTTTGCATAAGAATTCGTCTTGGATCAATTTTCATACTTCCATTTATTACAAAAAAAATTGAATTGTGGTTGAAATTTACAACGAAGGAGAGAGCCGAAGGAGAAAATGCAGAAATTTGATTGTAAAAAAAAAAATTAAAAAATGGCGTTTATTTTTTATTTTTATTTTCGTTATTAATTTAGGAGACATTCGATAGAAATTGAGGCAGTATGAACTGCGAGAATTGTAATTGCTTGGCATTGAGGAACAATGTGTAAACGTCAAGTCCGCAAAGAGCAGACTGAACAGTTAATTAAAACTAAAATCAATTCGATAAAGTAATGCAATTATTGTAGACAATTAAGCGGGGGTGCTGTAAAAATATCGGCCTGACCTACTTCCGTAATTCTGAACGAATGGCCGAACACCAGGAAAGTTTTTTTTTTTTTGTTTTTTTTCTTGTTTCTGTTAGTTGAGTTTTTATGTCTGGTCGGGAGCTCCCTTATGCAGCAATATTTTTTTTCTCTCTAATATATGTCTATATTTCTAAGATGAGTTATTATAATTATTTACATTGCTCGGACGGTTGTCCTTATCTTTTTAGCCATATTCACGCCGCTTCGGCCGTTGTACGACCCGGTCTTCTTTAGTGATTTGAATTTCAAACGTAACCCCTTATTTTGTCCACGAAAAAACCATGGTAAGTTCCACTTAATATGGCTTTTTCGTATGTCTCAGTTAGCTCCGTTTAACTGAACCTTTCAAGCTTTTGTTCACCACTGTAGTAGCCAGGTATTGATCTTACAACTATTCTTGTCAAGTCACCGAATCCAAATAACTCTTTTATCCATTCTCATCAAGGGCAAGTTATGAAGTGCCAGATCATATTTTGCTATTTATTCGTCATCGGGATGATTTGTGTAAGGTTGTTGTTGTTGTTGTTGATGCTGTTGTTGTTGTTGTTGATGTTGTTGTTGTTGTTGTTGCTGCTGCTGCTGTTGTTGTTGTTGTTGTTGTTGATGTTGTCGTTGTTGTTCTTCTTCTTCAATCTTCGTCTTTGTTCTTTTCTTTCTTCTTCATTTTCTTCGTTATTATTATTATTATTTCCTCTGGTTACTGCTGTATACACATTTCCTTCCGGGTCCCACCCAGAGACCTAAGATCAGAAATGGCTGCATGATATCTTCCACTGAGCATTATTTGTAAACAAATAAACAAAACTAAAAAACAAAAAACAAAAAAAAAACGAAGATCTTCTAATATTTACGACAGTTACAGTAGAGCGTTATCGAAGAAAATAAATTAGTAATCTGCAAATAAAAAATGCACCGAATTTTCAATACTTAAATATCATGAAGATAGTAACATATGCAAATTACTAACCATCCACCAGGATGCAAGTTTGAACAAAATAACTGAAGTGTTTCATATGATTTATAATGATTTATTTGATTTATTACTCTTATTACCTGATCAACTAACGCTGAATTTAAAGATAAGAACCAACTCATCACGTAACTGATGTTTCCGTTGCAATCGCTACAGGCTGGATGAATTTAATTCGCTTTGTCGTGTTGATTGCCAGTATCATCGTTTTTCTTACAAGAATGACGATTGTAGGAAGATTTACACATTTTTTTATTATATTTTTTTTTTATACGTGTATGCATTTTATAAGCATAAATTGAAGACAGAGTAAATAGCGATATATTGTTAAATGTCTGAACTTGCGCAACTAATGAATAAGATTGTTACTTGGGTTATTTGCAGTATTATTCGTTTGATTGGATTTAAACAAAAACTCTTTGATTGTTAATGACAATTTAGAATTAATTACAACTATGTTTTACAATTAAAACAAATTCAATAATAAGTAATAAACAATGAACTATATCCTTATAATAAATGACTTAATTGAATTAATTTAAAGAATATTTATTCAAAAGTACAATTCTCGTTTGAAAAAACTCTAACAAACATTTTCCTATGGACTATCCACACGCACACAAACATGTATCGCACGCACGTGTAACACCGCTATTTTACTAATGAAAATTATTATTAATATTATTATTATCACTATTGCTAAAACGAGAAACCGCTGTCCTCACATACATAGAGAAACATGCAAATAAAAATTGTTGCGTCTCTGGTTAATAATTGAAATAAAACGTATATATATACACATAGATATTAATGAGCATTATTTTTTTATTAACCTTTTTCTTGATATCAGTTTATCCGGCGTATTCCGATACAGTAGGAAACACTAAAACTATTTCTACACATATACGCACACAAAAGACGTATAAATTTAATTATTCTTCATTGAACATTTTTGTATTTGCACAAATGTCCAAGAAAATTTAATTCCTGATACTTGAAATACTTAAGCCTTTAGTTGTCAAGACGTCATTAGCATGCACACTGAACAATACCACTGCCTGATCCCATGATCATCTTAAACCAATCAGATTGTTTTGAGAATATATAGCCATATCAACATTATTTCTGCATAAAACTGAAAAAATTGTACAACTCTAGTTATATGCAAAACATATAATGGCATAGCCGCAAGTCTCTCCATCCCAATTTAAATTATAAAAACCAAAGAGCTGCGAAACGGGTAACGTTACTCTAAATGACTATTCCTAATGACTCAAGTATTTTCAACAACATATATATATATATATATATATATATATATATATATATATATATATATATATATATAATGTGTGTGTGTGTGTGTGTGTGTGTGTATTGTGGAGACAAGTTTGTAGATTATAAGAAGAGAATCTATGTTAAGAATGTCAGTATAATGAATGAAAAAATAAAAATCACCGAGGTGTTTATGATCGGTGTATTAAACAAGGAAACCAAAGAGGGGATATGAGCAACGCAAGAGATAACTTTTAAAAACAAATTCCATCATCAGGTAATCTATTAGTAGAACAGCTGATTTACCCCTGTGCAGGCTGCATAGAAAAGCTAATAAAAGAGCGTAAGGCATCTTCCTTGACTGCACAGAAAGTGATAAATTAACCCTCAAAATAGATTGGTAGCTGTGTGGTAAATGTGGCTGGCTTCGTGTGTGCAATGAAGCGGTACCAGCATTCAGCGCCATCACCGGTCGATAATGAACTAGTGAAGCTCATCAGGGATACGACTATCTAGACTGAGAGGCTCAATAGATAAGTTGACCTTATATAGCGCTAGTGCATAAGAGTCGTATGTAATGGATCCTGATAGAGGTTGACAACATCATGATGGCGGAGCAGGCGAAAAAGAAAGAATTATAAAAACCTAGAAGGCCAAATCAATTAAATATAACAAGCATCAACTCCAAGTCCTTTTGTGGCTGGCGCAATTGAGGCTATTTCCAGAATTTTCTGGAACAGAGGGAGCATTGGTGATACCTGGAATCTTATGCTTATATGGTGAGGAATTCTTTCTTTGCAGGTTCGTGTAGGGGCTTTGACCATCATTATCTAAGAGTAGAAGGGAATCTATAATAATAATAATAATAATAATAATAATAATAATAATAATAATAACCCTACGCATACCACCCCGATGAGCAATAACTAGCAAGATGAGATTCGTCATGTCAGACTTAATGTTACTGAGACTGAGAGCGTTGAAGATTCCTTGGCCCTCAGATTTGGAGTTATGTGCACATCAACCGCGACTTACCAAGAAATATCAGGTATGCAACGTAAGCGAATAAAGTGGTCAATATTACAGTATGAGATCACAATTGGATGCCCCGCAATGTTAACATGCTCAGGTTCTGAAATATAAAATTTAAATTTGGTTACCTCGTTGGAAGAAATCACGTTTAACTTGTTTGAAAATGGGTATATGAAGCAGATAAGGGCAATACTAAAGAAAGGATTGACAAATTATGCAGAAAATTCACTGATTAGTAGAAAACCTGCTAAAGAAGCAAGAAATGATACAGATCTTGACAATGAAATTTTTAAAGACAATCATCAACGAAATAAAAGATAGGCGTAAAATGTGGTCAGAATATTTATGATACAGTCGCATCATATAGGGAATCCGACCTGGGTATGACAATAAACAACGTTCAACAGTAAGGCCTCTGATCAGGAGGTTTTGAGGAGCGTGGAACCACCTCTTAATTGCTGGTGTTCCCAGGTCCACCCTGACCCAGGCAGGTAGCACCTTTTAGGGTCCCAGCTGTGGGCAAATAGTTAACCCCGAAACTGGGGTAGAAATAGGTATTAATACCAGGAATACTTTGTAAAAAAAATATTATCAATGAATTTATGAAGAGGAAAAAACTGTTACCAGCAATATATTTTTGAAAATAAAATATTACCGTCAATACATTTTTGAAAAAAAATATTACCAGCTATACATTTTTGGAAAAAAATATTACAAGCTATACATTTTTGAGGAGAAAAATATTACCAGCAATATTTTTTTGAAGGAGAAATTATTACCAGAAATAAAATTTGGACAAAACAAAATATTACCAGCAACCAAAAAATTGTCGGCATTAAATAACCCATTGAGGTTGATATGCCGTATAACACAACAAACCAAACCATGTTGGAAACGGAGAAGGACCTAAGGTATAAAGCAGTTTTGTAACGAGCGTTTCTCTTCCTGATTGTATTTTGACCGGTAAAACGGTATAATGGTGGGTAATACTTACGGTTATGTGATAGAAATGTCTTAATTTACTCTGAAAATTGCTGGCAATAATCTCACCGTGTAAAATACATCATATCCTCCATGAAAATGACTTGCTCCCTAGTTAGCAGTAATATTATCACAAGGGCTCACATGATAGTAAGTTCCATCTGGTTATTAATAAAATAATCCTGATGAAGTATAAGAGATATTAAATCAATGTATGTCTTGAATGTATTTCCAAAATGGCTATGATATGGTGTTTCCTTCACGAATCATAGTATCACCCCAGACGTTCGTTAGGGTAGAGAATATTATTTCGGTACTCAAGAATAGTATGAATTATTTGATGACATGTTTGTATTCAAATAATGAATATCATACTAACGTGATTACAAATATAGATATCTTTTCAAGCTGTCACTTCCTCACCATTGTGATTTTTTTTATTTCGTTCTTAGCTATTGCTCTCTTACTCAGTAAGGTGAGAATGGGTTTCTAAATTAGAAATATTTGAAAATAACTTGTAGCGGACTGGGAGTTTACGTGCTGTCAAATTAGGAACAAGTGTGTAACTCCTGAAAGAAGAGAGTCCACTACAAGAATATGGCGGACTCAGAGATTGAATCCAACATAAAGAATTGTAAAGAAAACAAACAGGTATATGTATTAAAAAAAAATTTACAATGGACGAAGATATTAACGTTTGTGTTTGTGTGTGAACGTAAAGAGTTCGTATTTTTGTGAATATTCGTACGTACGTGTATGTGTGTGTGTTTGATGGCGCTTTCCCACAAGTGGGCAAAACGCAAATCTCTGCGAGAGATTACATCTTTTAAATGTGTCCGCTGAAAGGCAAAGTAAAAAGAGAACGAGGCAAGAATTCGCCCAGTATTTATAGTGTAGGGGGAACTTGCCCTAGTGGACAATTAGGAAATTAAGGAGGAGTTAACTCTGACAAGTTGTTTTCTAATCGAAGATCTAATGTGATTCCTTATTGAAGACAATGTAAGAATTGCGTAATGAGGTAGGAATGCGATTCATGATTTCCTAGTAAGCTGCGTTGACTATAAATGAACAATGGAAGCGCTTTCTTGCGGCACTGAACTACCTTCCGAAGAAGTCATAGGGTTACCAGATGTAAGCAGATAAAAGTACCGTGGAATTTTCGAACTTGGACATATTCCGTATAGATATGAAGAATGAAAAAGAAATTCCATATCTGCAGAACATCAAACTAGCATTAAAATCAAAACCCCACTGTTGAAACATGATTGAAGCAATCAACATCTTGCCAGTGTACGTGGTTAAATACAGTGGTGGGATTTTGAACTAGACACAACTCGATCTTGTTGAACGTGATGGAAATCTCACAATTCAGAGTAATAGTGATCATTTCTATTTGCCTTTATGTTTATTTATCTCACCAAATACAGCCGATTATTTGGCATTCATTTTCTGTTGGGGATGACAAAAGATATTCTTTTGTATTCAAGAATTCAATTTGTTTGAAAATAATCCCATCTTATCATTGGCTAGCCTTTTCTTTGATTACTCTCAATGCTACATATTTTCTCGGACATAGTGCTCACATATTTTTGGTGCAAGATCTAGTGTGTGTTAAAGAAGAAACAATCATATTGTCTATTGCACTCACACTCTGCCAACATTTTATAGCCAGTTGTTATATGTGTTGTATTCTCTCGTCTATCTCCAGAACGCGTACATATGAGTCACCTGTAATGTGGTACGCGTTTTGGATACACCTTCCAAACATAAGAGTTCTTTCTGCGCAAACCTGATTACATTCGCAGTTTCTTTTTTCAAGGCACGGTGGAAGTGTTCATGCTCTTTCAATACTTCAATTATTTTCAAATTGTCTAAGCTACAGGATATTCAATATCTGCCACCGCGCCTTTTTCGCCTTGTATTCTTTTCGTTCCATTTCACATCCATCAATACCAATTTCTTCTGCTTCATATTACAGCGGCTACACTTCCGTGTTCAGCATGAGGTGTGCCAGAGATATTTGTTCACTTTCTGCACAGTCAATCAAACTTTTCAACCGTCGCCCTCAATTACATCTTTTCTTGTCAATTATATTGATGTTAGCATTTGGGTGCAGTGCACCATGCATCAAGCTCGGCAAGTTCGAGAAAGTTTAATAGTTAGGGAAAATACTCAATCGGAGAAACTTTCAACGGAGAAGATAGTCGGAAGTGAAGGTATGTTCAGCTTTGGCCCATATAAAGATTTAGGACACACCATACCTCGCATATATTCATTATCCTACTGTTAGTATTCTTATGTTTTTCATCTGAGATTAATTTGCCGTCCTGGGTATGACGATAAACTACGTCCGAGTCCAGGGTAAGACGATAAACTACGTCGAACAGCAAGGCCTCTGATCAGGAGATTTTAAGGAGCGTGGAACAACCTCTTAATTGCTGGAGTTCCCATATCCACCCTGACCCAAGGTGGTAGCACGTAGTAGGATCCCAGATATGGGTAAATAGTTAACCCCGAAACTGAGGTAAAAAAGTATTGTGAAAATATAAAAAAGGTTTTACTACCAGAAATATTTTGTATATAATTATATCCAGAAATATATTTTTGAAGAAAAAAACAATATTACCAGCTATACAATTTTGAGGAAAAAATATTACCAGAAATAGATTTTTGACAAAACAAAAATATTACAGGAAAAAAAAAAGTTGTGTGCATTAAATGACCCATTAAGGTTGATATGCCGTAAAACAAAACAAACCAAACAAAACCAGATTAATTTACTTCAATTTACATCTATCTCGCTCTAGAATAATAGTAATAATAATAATAATAATAATAATAATAATAATTGTCAAAAAGAAAGAAAAAACTTGAAATTGAAGAAGAAGAAGAAGAAAACTATCAAAATACAAAAAGAAGAAGAAAAAAATGAAATTCAAGAATAATTTCAAGTGTTTGAAGAAAAAAATGCAAAACAAACTATAATAAACCCCAGCTTAAGAGACATACAGAAAATTGTCTTAAAGAACCTAAAAACTAAAACGCAAATGCAATAAAAAAAAAAAAAAAAAAAAAAAAAATGCAACAAACGATGGCAGGATAATAGCATCTTTGATAATAATTAATACTAATAATAATAAGGAAGATCGAACCAAAAAAGAAGAAGAAGAAGAAATTCAAGAATTATGTAGACAAAATGACGTAAACATCAGTGGCTACAAAGCAAATCGTAAACTAAAACGGTTAAAATCTTTATTGTTAATACTGAAACCAAAAGTTTTTTCTGACGTCCATATGACCAATGCTTGATAACTAGAAATTTGCAAGCTGGCTTACTGGAAAATGATCCCAAATGCACATACCCTGATAAATATCAAGAAACAATTGACCACCTTGTATCAGTTTGCACAGTATTGGCACCAACTTAATATAAATGCCGGCATGACAAAGTGGGCCAATATCTGCATTGGAAAATATGAAATCGTTACGGAAAGGGAACTGCAGGAAATTGGTAGAAACATCACATATACCCGGTTACAAATATCGGACATATAGAAATTTTATGGGACTTTAGAATACAGAAAGAGACAGAATGATCAAAGCTGATCGCCAAGATGCCGGGATACGAGACCACAATAAGAGAATATGCCTTCTTATTGACATGGAAGTCCCTGCAGTCTACAATGTATCTTTGGTGATCGAAATCTCAAAAGTCTGGCACTTGAGGTCATCAATATTTCTAGTTGTAATCGGAGCCCTAGGTTTGATTGAAAAATGTCCCGATAGACTTATTAAAGAGATCCCTTAAAGAAATAGCAAATATTGTACTCACAAGTACAGATCAAATAACCTTAGAAAGGGTTTTTTTTCTATGTAGAATGCGTGAGATCCTATTATTGTATTATTTAAAAAAAAATGCTCAATGCCGATTTTCATGATGCCATTTCTGAACTTAGGTCTCTGGTAGGAAACCAGAAAGAAATGAATATGCACCAGAAATAAAATATACTACTACTAATAATAATAATAGTAATAACAATAATATTAATATTATTATTATTAATAATAATAATAATATTAATCGTAAGAAAAAGAAAAAAGATGTATATCATCATCATCAATGAAAATTATGAAAAGTGAGAGTAAACTTGTTCCAAATATTCTTATCATGGGAATAGTCGAGAAGATTCTAGGACAAAGGCTACAAGAACCAGAGATCAGGTGAGAATTGAAACCATTTCGCGCTATTGAAATCAATCTCGTGAGAATATCCACTTGGCCAATAATAATAATAATAATAATAATAATAATAATAATAATAATAATAATTTCTGAAACAAAAATAACGAGTAAAAACAAAAAGGCAGTTTTGATATGAAGAATAACTCATTATCGTTTAAAACAAATTGATTGGATTTGATGAAATCTACCTTGAAGCAAAATCTCCTCATTATGATAAATCATGCTTTTTTTATTCATTCTGAAAACAATTTCTTGCAGCTGGTCGTCAAGTAATGAATGAGTGAGATATAATTTGTCAATACTTCCATCACTGATTAGAATACAAGAATGCTAATTATAATGTGGAGGCAAAAGAAGACATTAGGAAAGAATAAAAGGAGGTTGAATTCAGGTATTGTGCAAACGATTGTCGATTAGATTTACTTTTTTATATTGCAACCAAGTTATCCTTAAAGATTGCCAATTGGCTATTGCCAATTTAAATGTTCAATAGGTAAAAAATGGTAGAGTCTAAAACGTCCGAGAAAACACTTACCCGAGTAAGACTGATACTATTTCTAACATAAGGACGATTCAAATATGAAACGAGGTAGAGTCAAAAAAATTCGTTTACATCGAGCAATATTTTATTTCTAACAACACTCTGTGCGTTAGTATATATATATATATATATATATATATATATATATATATATATATATATATATATATATATATTGTGATTCATTAGGTAAAAGTAAGTTTATCGCTCAAATCAATTAGGTGGCATTATCCCCTTACTAAAATAGCATTTCATAAAAAACGATGGTATTACCATGAAACAGTTTTCTTCAGTATTATATTTGTCATTTCTCATATATAAATGGCAGGAAGGGTTACAGTAAACTCGAATCGACTTTGTTCCTCATATATATATATATATATATATATATATATATATATATATATATATATATATATATGAGGAACAATATATATATATATGTGTGTGTGTGTGTGTGAGATATATATATATATATAGAGAGAGAGAGATTTGAACAATAGGTTTTATATGTTTTGAACAATAAAAAATATTAAAAACCCTGGGGTGTATGTTAATATTCTTTCGTTTTTATTATTTCAGTTGGATTCCTCGACGTTTCGTAAAAAAAAAATAGCCATCATCAGGAGAAACAATTCTGCTTATTAGTAGCAGTGAACTACAGAAATGAATGACTTTATGGAGAAAATGAACTTTTGATTGTAATTTACATTGTTTTTTTTATTTTTTTTCTAACATGAATTTTGGCCACTCCTTGCATTGGTCAAGCAGTCCATTTCAAGTTGTTATTTAAGATAAGAGCTGGATGGATTCAAGCTTTTCTGGATACCTATTATCATTTTAACAGTTTTATTGGTTTCTGGAAAATGTGTCTATGTTAAGTGTGTGTGTTATTTGCTTCTTAGGGAGGGAGGGAATATTATGTGTGCAAATGTGTATATTATTATGGGTGTGTTATCATTTGGCTCATTAGGGAGTGACTGAGTATGATGTGTGTCAGTGTGTATATTATTATGGGTGTGTGTATAAGTGTGAGGCCACAACACCTCCGCAAGCATATCTGTCTTGTGTGAGTGAGTAATATGCATAGGCCCTGTGTCGGTGAGGAATGTGACAGGTCCTGATTTGTGGGGGTTATACATTAATTCTATCTACATTGTTAAATTTTTGATTCAGCCCGTCCGGATAGATTCTTTTTAGGCGTCGAATCCAATTATTTTCATGTTCTTCTAAAATCTTTCTAATGTTATCTGCTCTGAACTTTTCTATTTTCTCAATTATAGTGAATTTGGCATTGATTTTAAAATCGTGTTTTTCCAGGCGGAAATGTTGTTTTACAGGTAATAATTTTTCATGGGGAGTCGACTTAATTCGATTGCGATAATTATTAATTCTGTAGTGAAAGGGCCATTTAGATTTCCCTA
>CAHIKZ030001746.1:960000-1012500 GCA_903632075.3 Acanthosepion pharaonis | reverse complement strand
AGCGGTATTCATTTTAAACAAAATAGAAATAGAGTCTGCATCACAAAAATTAATAAAATGGATATAACACAGACAATAAAAACATTTTACAAATATTCTCAGAAACTAAATAAATTATATTTAATCTGAAGAAATTTTGTGTTAAATAATATATATATATATAGATAGATAAGTAGATAGATAGATAGATAGATAAATATAGATATATATAGATATATATCGATATTTACACCCTCATATATATTTTTAATATATTGTGTACCATTCGAGTTTGCCCGAAAGTATGCAAATAACAAATGTTCTTAATAAATGTCATGACTAAACGTTGCATCTGCACAATTCATTGTAAAACTGCGGCAGCTACATCCAGTCAAGACAGGATAATCAGTAAAAAAATATTTTATTTCATTTAACCTGCATGAATCGTGAATATATATATATATATATATATATATATATATATATATATATATATATATATATATGAATCTATATGGAGCAAGACTAAATTGACAGCTTACCGTTAATCACTCACAAAAAGTCCTTGAGAATTCCCTGTAACCCCCTTTTCTCATACCAAGACAGACTAGTGTTTTCTGACGTATTCGACTAATACTCTAGAAGGTATAAAAAACTATTTTTCCCCTAGAGATTCCTATGTCGAAGAGAGAGATTTCTGTATTGACGAGTGAATGCGACAGTATATATATATATATATATATATATATATATATATATAGATAGATAGATAGATAGATAGATAGATAGATAGATAAAGATAAGACGTGCTTGAGATAAGAAAAATACATGTGGATACTAAATTGAGCTCTTCCCTTTGTGTTAAATAATTGAAGTTGCAACAGGTTACGAAAATACTGTTAACACCCTACAATTTTACAGATGTACAACGTTTGATTGTTGGAGGGTTGATAGCAAATCTGACGAAGGGATAGTCCTCCTGACCGAAGAACAGTCACCTTGACGGAGAAACAGTTGTATTACTTTTGGAATAGTTCGGCCGTCATTGTTGACATCCGGTGCACAATGCTTACATATGGCTTCAAATAGATGCTTACATGCAACGGGGTCCACACCGCAGTAAGCCACTTCCATTGGCGGGAAATCCAGGTAGTCAAAAACTCCCAACAAACGGCCAACAATTTTGTATCTGGCAATTATATTGAAAGTAAATACACATTCCTGGTGGAGTGTGGTATGAGATCGAAACATGGCTATGTCTCGTAGTTGTCATGGTGAGCTGGATGTCTCCGGTAGTAATGATTTTTCTGCATTAAATGCACAAGTATTTTTTGAAAATTCTTTGATATAGAATGACGAAATGAAATACAGGATGTGCCATGTGTTGCATTCTGGGGTTCTCTTGGGCAACTCTCTCAATTAATACACTAGTGTATATATTTTCTCTCTCGTCTTCTCCCAGACAGGTGTCGAAATGTTTTTCCGAGTCCGGAGATGAAAGAGACATCAATAAAAGGGATTTTAAAATTATCTGTTTAATTAAATACTGAACGAGTAAATTTTAAATAGTCAGTAGGGTCGCTCTAATATCCCCACTATGTAGCAAGTTCCACCAGACACGAAATAACCACGTCTACTGTGTGTGACGTGTAAAACCTTAACTCGCTGAATTTACTTTTTATCTCTCTAACATTCAACTCAGCCAATCAAAATCGACATTCGTATTTTGTCTACCATCTGACCTTAAAGTTCAGCCTCAGATGGTCTGAATTAAAATACACTGCCAATAAAAATAATCGTCTGAAACTATTATTTAACAAATTTCCTATGATTCATCCAAGAGAGAGATTCTTCGAATAGGTTTGTGGTAAAGGCGTAAAGGGAGGAATAAAGAAGTGCATATTTTGAGTATATATAGGAGAGATAACGAGTGAACGTAATCTTGTGGTAGTTAAGGTCCTCGTGTTTGGGATTTATTCTCTTGAGTCCATTCAACTAATTAAATAATCCGAAGCGAAACCCTGAGTTTAGCCATGAATCAAGGCCGTGAGAACTCCCCTAAACGAAACACTAGAAGAAGAGAATTTTTAAAAAACAACTGGAAGATGAGTTTACAGCCATAGCACAATCTCATATAGATTCAGTTTACATTATATGTGGGTGACACCGGTTGGCAGCATAAGAGTGACCTTTTAACTACAACTTGTTGAAGCACGTATGTAATTCCATTGTTTGTTTTAAATGAGACAATGACTTTAACTTGCAATCAAAGCAGCAAAATAAGTTCTTCTTGAAGAATATACAACATTGGTAAACTGTTTCACTGATACTGGGTTCCGATTTTGAGGACTGCAATAAACTCTAAAGGAGGAGTACGACGACAACTAGGAACCAGTTGGATGAACGACTTTAATAATATTTAGATATATAGTTTCTGTTCAGTGATATCTCCCATATTAAAATATCCAGTAAAACATTTTAAAAAGTTCTTGTTTCGCTCCAAAGATTTACAGTCAGAATTAAAAATTCAGTAATGGCAGTAAGATCAAAGTCAGGTTTATAAACAAGGCATTATTTAAAAAAAAATATTCCAAATACAATTAGACAAGGAGCTCCATCTTAGAAGATGCAACCATTTCTCCTCTTTACGATTTGTTTTTTTTTTCTCATTTTTGGCGCCTGCTTTTGATGTGTCGACGAAGAACAATGAAAGATCAATAAATCTTCGCCCAAAACTCATTCACTTCCCCAAAAACCTGTTGAATGATCGAATGCACGCCGTTATTTCTATTAGTCGAATCTTTTCTTTTCTTTTTGTTCATCGATATTAATGTGGTTCGATTATCAAGTGATACGTCACAGACATCCATTACTCACCATTGAAAATTTTGTACTGTATTTAGACGAGGTAACAAAAAATCGTATTTATTTCTTGTGTGGACAGTATGTCGGTAAATGTATGAATATGAAATATGTCCTTTAACATTAAACAACACTGATTTGTATTTTAGTGAAGAAACCTAGAAGATATTACGAGTCCATTAATGTTAAAACCGTATTTATTGCTGTATTTATTTGTTTGGTGGTTGAAGGAAGTTACATTAGTGCAGGAGAATGTTTTGTAATTACATTGTAGTGATAAACAGCATTGCGTCGGGCAAGTTCCATTGTTTCGCCACATAGTTGTTTCATAATGATTTGTGCAAGTTCCGAGAATGTATAAACGAATTTGTTGTAATTAAAGCAGTACGATATGTCTAAACATCATAATAAATAGAGAAGACTTGAAGACAAGTTATAATATTACATTTTATAGTATTATAATTTTTTTGACAATAAGCTGACGTATCTAGTATTGTTAAAATTATCGGTAATTTTTTTCTCTCAAGATTTACATACTATACGTTTCATTCAATTTTGCAAAACCCCTGATGAAATTTGAACAACCTAATTTGCTTGGAAAATACTTTGACAAAAACACTACTTTGAGCTTTATTAATTACTTTAATTTAATTTAATTTTATATGACTTCTTGGTAAGCAATATGTTTATTTATGTATTCATTTTTCGCTTTTTAACAGCGGAGAATAAATTCTTAGTATTTCTTACTCTTGAGCACGCAACATACATAGATATTTCTTTCGGGAGACAAATTCACACTGGTGGAAACATTTGCAAAAACTGGCTAAATTGCAAATTGATTCTTGTCAAATTAAATTAAAGAAATTTCAACACGAGCCAGCCTGTTGCAGAACATTTCTAGCATATAAAAAAAACTTAAAAAAAGTCATGCAAAAACAATATTGTGACGGTCATATATATATATATATATATATATATATATATATATATATATATATATATATATATTAATTGATTTAAAATATGTTTTTTTTCTCTACACAGTTCAACCATGTTTCAAAAATAGAAGCTATAAACCCCGAATTTAATTTTGCAATTAAATTAAAAGCATTAGTTCCATTTCATCTTCAAGCGAATGGAACTAATGCTTTTAATTTAATTGCAGAATTAAATTCGGTGTTTATAGCTTCTATTTTTGAAACATGGTTGAACTGTGTAGCAAAAAAACATATTTTAAATCAATTAATTTATAATATAATGCTCTGTAAATTTACATTGAGCACTATTTTGTAAAAATAAAATATCTATAAGAACACCGGATTTTATATCTTACTGCTCTTTCTTTTCATTTATATATATATATATATATATATATATATATATATATAGAGAGAGAGAGAGAGAGAGAGATAGATAGATAGATAGATAGATAGATAGATAGATATTTTTGTTTTGAAGATATGCTTTGAGGTTATATGTATTCGTTCGGTTTTTCTTTTCTTTTTTTGATGTTCGGCAAATGATCTCGAAATATAATCTTTCGTACCATTTTTTGCTTCGTTGTATCTTTGGTCATCCTGTGACACTTCCGTCTAACCTTATTAAAATTTTGTTTCAGATTAGAAACACTTTTGATATGGAATGCCAAGTAGACGAACATCTCTTCTTTTTTAATCAAGCTCACAAAGCTGCCAAAGTTACAATGACATCTGTGCTGTGGACGGTCATGAAAGGATTTAAGACAAACAAACGATCAATGATAAGCCGTATGTTAAACAAAGGAAAAGGCTCAAAGATGTTAATAATCTGGACAGACACAAGCCGGGGATATGGTGTGATTATTCATCATGACAATGCTCGCTACCACGTTGCTAACATGACCAAACATGCACACCCACGATATTCTACTGATTTCATCTTTTCATCTTTTCGGTCATTTTCTAACAATTTGCAGAGTTTTTCGTTCAACATGATATGAAACTAAAAACGTGGGCTGATGAATTTTACGAAGTAAAATATAGTGATTTCTGTCGTCGAGCCATTGGTCAGTTAGTAGATCGTTGGCAGAAGGTCTTAAGCAATGTGTGGCACCTTGCATTATTAGAAATATTCATAGAAATATGATTTAATTTTTTTTTACTCGGTTTACTAAACAGGTTGTTGATTTTTTGTTTTAACGGAAAATAATTGAGTTGAAAATAATTCACTAAGATTGTACTTAGACGATCCTAAAAGAAAAAGAAAAGAAGGAGGAAAAAAAAGAAAAAAATGAAAGAAAGAGAGTTGGATGATGCATGACCCAGTCATCAGCGAAGATAAGTGTCAGAAAGATATCTTGGCCTGCGTGTGGCCGAATTTTAAAGGACAATAGAGAATTGTTATTTGAAATGAAAATCATTAAGAGGGGAGAAAAGAACCAGGCTTGATGACAGTGTTTTGGCAATTGATAAGAAAATCGGTCAAAGCACCTAGCCTACTTTTTGCGTGGAAAGACTCATTGTCAAATTGGAGAAAGGGAATTTCTTTTTAGAACAATAGAAACGAAATTTTTTTAATCGGAGAAAAAGTGTCTTTTGGGTTGAGGGGAGGACCGGTGGAACGGTATACAGATTCTGACCTGTTAAGAATTGGAAACCCGCGATAATAAAGTGGGGACATTTTCAATGTAGATAATTAAGATTTTCTGACTGTCGGGTCTGACAAAAAAAAAGAGGTGAAAAACGATTGTCTCAGTTCACAGATAGCGCCAATATTCTTCCCTGAAGTCACATCTAATTAGCGGCGGGCTGTTTTGACAGAGCCCAGGTGAGAAAAAAAGCCAAGATTGTCATTTTTTCGTACGTGCAAAAAAAAAAAAAAGGCAAAATTAGATTTTGTTTTTTTCAAAACAAGAACGATGTAAACCACGCCCAACCACAATCTCATTAGCCGAAAGCGGTCACGTGATACGCAGAAAGAAGAGAAAGGATGCTCGATCAAGAACCATTGGTCGGAAACGGTCACGTGATCTGCGGAAAAGAAGAGAAAGAAGTGCTCGATCAGGAATCATTGGTCGAGAGCGGTCACCTGACATACGAGGGACCTGGAAAGATGGGTGTGCGCCTCCCCACCAAGGGCACTGTGAGGAAGTAGTGGTGAAAACAATAGCGATAATGGGAAATCGGGGATAGTGCGACTTTTAGAGTTATCGAGAAAACCCTGACGCCGACAGACCAACCCCAGTTTGTTGCGGCGTCAATAAAAGCAGGACCCCAGTCGACAGAAATCAGTTGGAGTGGAGTTGCAGCTGGACCGCGGGCAGGGAAAGAGCCTGAACGCGGGCATCAGGCCCGATTCACTCGCCCCTTTGCGGGCAAGAGAATCCTCAGACAAGAAATCCTTCCACCCAAGTCGAAGACAAGAGAACTTCCAGCCCAAGCAGACGAAGAAGGACGCCAAGAGTTGTGGCAGAGTTACGGCAGAGTTCAGCCCCGGACGGCAGCGAGAAGAGATCACCTCGGACGACAGAGAGTTGCGGCTGAGTTGCGGCAAGAAATCTTTCCAGCCCAAGTCGAAGACAAGAGAACTTCCAGCCCAAGCAGACGAAGAAGAAGATTACTCGAAAGCCGCAGAGAAGTTGCAGCCAAGTCGAAGACAAGAGAAGTTGCAGCCAAGTTCTATCTTAGTCGACGAAGAAGAAGAAATACAACTCAAGTCGAAGAGAAGAATCAACTGCGAATGATCGATAGAAATTAGCCCCAGTGTCGAACTAGACCACACTCCGACATACATAATTCTGAAGAGTAGACAACTCGAAATCTTTAAGTTGTATGATAGAGGCTTGGTGCCATAGTCCACAAAGCGGGTCAGGAAATAAGAACAATTTTTCTTTATGTAACGGACATTAGATATAAAAGGTTGTCACCCTTTTTATCAGTAATTTTTGTCTCGTGAGTTTTTTTTTTCTTTTACTTGTGTTTTGCCACCCCGTCGGACTCAACTTGTATCGGCCCCAATCCCTGCTGGTCCCGTCTGTCTAAGATCTAAACACAGCGTGGGTAGACAGACCGGAGATCAGTACAGTTGCTTCAGTAACCAGGTATTGGAAGCGAGTTGGGAAAGGCGAGGCTGGTGATCATCCAACCAAGGGGTTGGAGCGGCACGCTTGGAACCAGGAGGAGCGACGTCACAGTTGGCGCCGTAACCAAGGGATTCGACCCTGGGCCAGGTGTGTAACCGTCACAAATGAAAGGGAATACATTATTGATTGATTCCTTTAGATTCATTTATATATTCATAACCTCCCGTTAGACTTAGGCTAAGGGCCATATAACGATGAAACATCCGTTTTATTACGATCAACGAAATTAAGCAACAGTGAGTTTGATCACTAGCTTGATGAGTGACTGATTGGGAAAACCAGGTCCTGTAAGATTGGATAAATGTTAAGTAGAGGTTTTAATTCCCATTCCAATTGGAAAAGTTTTGAATCCATCTCTGCTCCCCCAGCCAAAGGTTAATTAGTTGAACTTCAATAAGCAAATAGTTATTAACTCGAAAAATTCTTAAAATAAAAATATTTTCCGGATTTAAATAAACTGAAAAAAGGTGATAAGCCGTAAAATAGAAATGTATCAATTTACACTTAATTCGTAATTAAAATGCTAATGTTCTTACTGCTTCTGGATAATGTTTTTTTATTCAACAACTAGGAATTTTCTTTATAAATGCGAAAAAATAAACATAAGCTTTTATATAAATATCACAAAAACACATTTTAAATGCATTGAAGCAGTTATTTTTTCCCAATATATATATATATATATATATATATATATATATATATATATATATATATGGTTGGATAGATGTGAGTTCTATCCAACCAAATATGTTAGCTCTATCTCTGATATTGAGCGCTTTCAAATAAGTACCATAATATATAATATATAAATAATTATACATATATATATATATATTTATTTATATTTATATACACTTTTCACATACACACACACACACACACACACACACACACACACACACACACACACATCCACATACTGAGTAGTTAGTTCGATCCCCACTGGGTGCTCCATACTTTCGGCCTTGTGTCACATCTAAGGTACGCTTGGAAGGTCACTATACATTAATGAGGATCTGCAAAGATGATAGGATTCAATACACAAGTTCCTATGTGTCTTGGTGTTAGCAATATTTTTTTTTTCACTCTTAATTTCCTCTCTGTGACAAATTTTACATTTTCGTCAGTTATCATATTCGCTGTATCTTCTACCCTTCAAATATACATAATGTACTTTGTGTGTCAGATTTTCCAGAACTTCTTTTCTCATTATATATCGCATAAATTTCAATTATCTCTTTCCGATATTGTGTAGACATTTTCATTGCATTTCTATTCGAGATTTCTTGCTGCTCACAAGCCCTGATTATACTATTCCCAGCATTATCTTGTAAAACGATATGTTTTTTGACAGGAATATTCACTTTGTCTAGGGGTGAACTGTCAATTATTCACAGAAAACTGATATTGCAGTTTCTACACACTTTACATTGTTTCCAATTAAATTTCCCTCTTTGTTAATACTTAGCTTTTAGAGGACTTATTTAACCATTCTAATGCACCTACAAATTTTTATTTCACATCTTCCGTCACCACTTATATAACATTTCTGAGGTGATTAAGCATCTCTACTTGTTTGATTTTGAAATCTGCTATTTGTTTCTCGCAACTGTGGCTTTTTCTCTTGCCGCAAAACGTACATTCTGCCTTATTTTCATACAATTGATATTTACCCCTTTTTATGCTTTCCGTTATTAACTATCGATGAGGTATTGTAGTTTCGTTTCTTTATCTGCCATCAAGACAGTGATATCTGCGTATCTGATATTAAGATTTTTACGAGCGTGATAAGATCCCCAGCTCAATTAGGATAGATTTACTACTTTTATTAAATCTAGTGAGAAGACACATACTTGTCTTACGCCGATTCTATTTTTGTCCATAGACTCAATTCGTTGTCTATCCGTATGCCGACAACATATAGCCAGTATAAGATATATGTGAGTGAATTACAGTGTTTTTCACAATTTTTAAACAAAATGATCGGGCACAAAAAAGACCACAAACGATAGAGTAATCAAACTTATCTTTATTGAAAGGTAAAAAGATAACATTCCAGAATCTGCAACCATTTAGTCTCAAACATGAACTAAAAATGTCAAGTGAATCTCTGGAGCCCCAGAATATCCGCTGTTCAGCTGAAGGCACCGATGAATCCAAAGTTGTTGATAACGTGTCCACATTCCTCCTGAATGTTCGCTCGAATCTTCACAGTGATGGTTACCTTTCATGCAGAAATACCGCGAGATGTTCATTGATAGATGTTGTCCTTGAGGAACCCCCAGATGAAGAAACCTGAGGATTCAGGCTAGGCGAGCGAGGTTTCGATCCCACTTCTGCATGAAGCTGAAGAGACGCTCCCAAAAGTTTTACGGAACCATGCCCTGGTAATCTTAGCAGTATGAGGAGGAGCACAATCCTGCTTAAAACAATATTCCTCCTCATCAAGGTCCTCCCACACCTCAAGCTCTCCCTCGTTTGACAGTCCTTTGTTTTGTAATTGTCATTTTGCCACTGGACACGCACGTAATCTGAACTTTATATATTGTATGTGTTGTATTTAAGGAAGACGGTTCAGGAAGGTTATTACTGTTTGAAAAGTCTATATTTCTTCGGTGCAGTACTATATTAGTGCTGAAATGCAGCGGACGAAGATTATTCTGCCAACTTAGTTTAGATATAATGTTTCCCTATCCATGAAAATCAGTAATTGATTTCCTGTTTATTATTTATAATTATCAACAGTGAAAATTACAAAAATTGCAGTGCCTATGCGATCCCAGTTTTCCCACGTAGATTAGTATTTGTTTACATAATTTCTTGATAAATATATTATAGAACTTGTGCATGAATTGACGGTTTCACTGTAGTTCTTTTAAAATCTTACAGAGAAGATAAGTATCCATATTTCATAACGATTCTTTAGAAATGCACATGTTCTTCACCTTTTTCATCAGCTTCGCAATGAAAGATTTCTTTAAAATATTTTCTCATTCAATGCACTTTGTGAAAATCATACGTAACTGACTACGTCATTTTAGTTTCCTTTGCCTCCTTTTTGAAATCGGGGATTTAATCTGAAGCGTCAAACTATTGTTACGTTATGGCTGGAAACCAAGTGTAGAGTTTTCATTAATACGCTATCTTTCTGGACAACGGGTTGAAATTGATTTTCTGTAATGCCCAAGGATTAAAGCCTCTTTTCAGATTAAGATCAACTTACTCAATGCCGACTCTAGGACATTTCTATTGATGACTTCCTGTCGCTCGGGGAATGACGGTTACGATGTTACCCTATAGATTCTTAAAGACAGTGCTGTCCAAATATATGCGGTCCGCATGCCATTGATTAAACATTTTTATAAAGATTGCAAATTAACTCCAAATATTTTATTTTTTAGTTTTATTTTATATTTCTTTCTATTGACCTAAAATAAGAAACTCTTAATTTTATAATTACTAATAAACTTTTGAATTCAGGAACATGGATGCCAAAAACAATACGTAGATGCATAAAGCCTCATGCAGGAAAAGTCTTATGCAGAAAAATGTAATCAGCAGTTTAGGATCAAACTGGGGACAGGTTATTTTACGTTCACATTTTCAATATCTTGTACTCAGTGGAAACAGGGCGAGCAATTACTGTGCAATTTCAAAATCAAGAACTAAATGATATCCGTAGATATGGGCAGCGGAATGTGAATAGTCTTCGCCCGTAGATTAATTAATGGCCCAGTTTAAAATTCCATGTAGGTTATCCTGATCGATATATACCTGTTGAATACCGGGGGCACAACGGTCGAAACGTTGGGATAATAAAACAAAGATTGGAACAGCCGTTTGAGTATGAATAGTGTAAATAAAAAAAACAGTAACTGCTGAGTAATTGATTAGGACAAAAAAAAGATACTTTCAAAAAATAAAATGTGCCGCATTATTACAGCATTAATTTTCTAAGGAAAGGGAATGTTATATGAACCTTGGCACATATTTACCGTAAGAGTTTCTGAAATTAGTGAAATTTCAATATATTTTCGCCTTAACAAATTATTTTACCTTTTAAGTATAACTGAATTTTTATATCATGAGTCACAGTCAATTACATATAAAATTACTTGTATATTGAAAAACCTATTATATCAAAATGAGTTGTAAAATTATTTCAATAGATATGTCGTTTTCTTTAATTTTAATTTACGAATGAAAGTTGTTAATACGCTAAAATTATGTTTTGTGGATATAGTAATAGAGAGCCATCTATGTATCTGGTATTTTTGCTAAAGTATTTTTGAAAGGACAACTTTGAAAAAATTTTTAAAAAAAGCCAAAACGCCACTAAGAATTGCGATTATATTTGAATCTGACTCTACCAATATTTTGCCCAAGCTAGATATCATGCTGCAGAGAAATGATAACAAACCTC
This sequence comes from Acanthosepion pharaonis, assembly GCA_903632075.3. Classification (NCBI taxonomy): domain Eukaryota; kingdom Metazoa; phylum Mollusca; class Cephalopoda; order Sepiida; family Sepiidae; genus Acanthosepion; species Acanthosepion pharaonis. The sequence continues at coordinate 1,001,113 of CAHIKZ030001746.1, read as the reverse complement.
TGTTTTGTGTTTACAGAAAATCTTCCGGCAAGAATTACCTGGTTAATTTTATTCCCACCACTGTTACAAGATCAAATCTGGAATAATTATAGAAATCTACTTAAGAACACTAAGAATATCAGCACACAACACTTGCCCAAAATGTAATATACATAGAAAACACTTTTAAAATACCAAATATTATTTATATTTCATCCACAATGGAAAGGGAAAAGGCATAAAAATGTACGACTAATATTATAAACTAGATAAAAACTAACACATAATAGTACATATTATCTGCATGACATCTATTATCAAAAACAATATATTTAATCTAAACAACATAAAAATAATTACAATCACATCCAAAATTATTATGGATATAATCAGAACTAAAACTACCATAAAAATTATAATTCTGAATCAAGTATATACAAAATAAATTGTCGTAACTGATCCTCCCAATAATTTGGAAAAAAAATCGAATCTATATACACAAAAGGCATCTTATACAGCACCAGTTATGAAATGCCTTACTTATACATAGAAATGAATTCAACAACAAATTTGATCTAAAGAATGCTACTATTATTAAAAGAACAAATAACTTAGGAGAAAACACTCGAGAGTGTCGGTATTGAAACAAAATATATATCTGCGCCCCTCATCCCTTTTAAATTTCACCTTTCCTGAAATAGTTTGCCAAACTAAGACAAATTACGACAAAAAGAAAAAAAAAAACAAGGAATACAGGTAAAAAATAATCACGTGTTATTTAAAATATATAGCACATGAATTAATAACAAACCAAAATAATTTAAATACTAATTTTCATTAAAACAAATCATGAAACTATTTTACTCACTTTCATTTATTAGTCATTGAATTGTGTCACTTGACGTCTTCCATAGATTCACTTATTTTTCTACTATACTGATGAATATTTATGAACGGTCTTAAATTTAAAAATTAAATAAAAAGCAAAACTTTTTCGCTCTTGTGTATAAATAATTATTGCAAAATAAAATCTCCCGGGTGATGAAATGTGTCAGCTTAGATATGTTTTTCCTTTGTCTTTACTTATATTATCATTTTACTGATATACTCACTGTGAAAAATGTCTTTCACAGGTTCGCACGCAATTACGCTCGCCTACACATACACACAAATACATGCACACACACGCGCGCGCGCACACACACACACACACACACACACACACACACACACACACACACACACACACACACACATATATATATATATATATATGTGTATGTATGTATGTATATATATAAAAACACATAGCACGCGGAGAAAGGGTTCGTGTTGATGACATTGAGCCAATATAAGTATTGTTGAAATAATTTGAACACGTAAATGATTCTAACATTGACACATACAGCGATTACTATGAATAAAAAAAACCAAAAAAGAAAAAAAAATGCAGCTATTTTCATGCATCGTTACGAATGCCAGTAAATGACAGAGACAGCAAAGACATCAAGAAAACGGAAGTAGATAGAACGCCAATGCACTTCCGGATGGAAGTGAAATTTTTATGATGACGTCATCATTCAATTATCTTTTTTGAATTTTCGTATGCCTGCTTTTTAAAATTCCATTTTTTTTGTTAAAAAATATATCACGAATTTTTCAGCAATATCTCGTACTTTTACTCACTTTATGTATTTAATGAAAAGAAATTATTTAAACCGGCCTTGTTAAGTGTTTACTGTGGTTTTCCGGTTACATATTTTTGGACCGGATATATAGCTACTTGAACCGTCTTGCTTGAATAACTGATTTTCTCAGAGTTCTCAAAATATTCTCTAAAAAGGCGGATATTTTGTCAAAAAATGATTGTGCACAATTACCAACATATATTCGTAGATTTCTTGCTAGCAGGAAATATCAGTTTGAGCCCCAAGTAATTTCCATTCTTGAAAATACTATCTAACTTTTCCTTAAATAGTATTAGATAGCTTCGCCGTAGGTTCGGTAAGCTCTCCTTCCGGTCTTTTAAAAATGAATTGAGGTTTATCTTTTGCTTCCTGTTTAAGATTGGGCTTCCGGTTCTTTCTAAAGTTTTCTCATTCTCTTGCTTGGAGGAATTTGATTAAAACAAAACTACCCTAAGAGATGATGAAAATGTGTTATGTACGACAATGCATAACCCAAAAGCATCCCATTTACAATTATGAATCTCTGCAACCGGCCATAGATATTTTTGTACCCTGGAAGCAAAGTAATGAAGCACATACGGTGCAATTCCCGGCGTATTATTTATAAAGAGTTAATAAAACGCAGTATCACATTAAATGCATATTTATAAGTCCAGCAGCTGCAACGTCTCTAGTCGAAGATCTCTCTTATATTATCAACAGGCAAGGCAGGTTCTACTACATGACCAATTTTACTCAAAAGATATCAAAAAAGGTACCTGATAACTAGAAGGTATTCATTGCAAAAAAATGGTTAATATATAATTGAATAAAATGTAATCGTAAATTATTCTTGGATTAACTTTAAATTTATGTTATATATTTAATATTTGCTAATATTTCTTAAATGAGAAGTTACTATGGCATATATCTTTATTTCTCAGAAGAAAAATGATTTTTTTCTTACACGAGAAAATCAGCTCTTTTTCCTAGTATCGCTCTGTTCTGTTTGCCTCTGGTGAGAGTGCGCTGACTTAGGGCATTTCTTTCGGCACGATAATTCCATGCTCTCTGTGAATGAGGTTTTCGCATCATTGAAGCGTTCCAGTGCCTCTTCTTGAAGTCTTATTCTGAACGAGATCTGCTAGTGATGCGCGGATTGATGGGCACTTAGCAATGAATCGGTGATATTAATTTATTAGTCCTTGTGAACCGGTGTATTTGCTGTATCGAAGTTGATGGCCGAAATTTCTGAATGGCTTCACCATTTCCAGATAAGGGAGTATCAACGTCTTTATCTGTGACGCGTCCGAGAAATTTGATTTCGCTCTCCCCAAAGATATACTTAACCCCGCTGACTGTATGGCCAAAATGTGACAGTCTTTGGAATACCTTATATAAATGGAAATTACAGCCATCGCTACTTGGTTCTATATGCTTGGCGAAAATAAAAGATATCCCTTTATAAATTTCCCTATCAGACGTTTAAGCGTGTGTGCTGCGTTTAGTTATTGTGCTTACGTGTAAATTCGAAAGATAATGTGCCAGCCATTTTAAGAATATATTCCGCTGCAATAGGCTTTCGAATGTAAGCTTTGCTGAGACAAAGTTTTAAAATATTGAGCCCCCTGGTGCTAATGTAATCGTAGATAAAATGGAATGGATTATTAACATGGACTCTGGAGGCATTGATGTTTACTACAAGCGGCGTATGGACGGAAATCTAAGTCCTTCAGTTGGATGATATCTATAGGTGTGACATATATAGTATTTCTGGAGATCTCGTAATGTATTCACGCAACGTTAATTTGGTTTTTTTTCAGTTAGTACTTTTCAGTTTGCAATTAGCATGTCGGTGGGTGGATGGCTGGGATATCCGGTCGTTATGTTACATTATAAATTGATTGTTTGTACTTTTTTTATTTGCAGAAATTATATCCTATTATTGATTATGATACCTACATAATCTATGTTAAGAAATGTCAATTGATGGTTTCCTTGTCTCTCAGTGTCCTATTCCATACGATGAGCATTAAGTAATATCAGGTAGAACCTGTGCGATATCTACCTTTTTCCTATAACCATAGCATTTAATTTTAGATTCCTGATTCTATAAGTCTGTATACGATTGCTATTTTCACGTTCTTAGTTTTAATATAAAAAGTATAAGATTTCATCGCTCTCTGAAAGGCAAAGTTTTTATGTGAACACTTTATTATCCAGAGATGCAGTTTCTCTACTACATACAAAAATGGCAGCATTCGGAGCCACTAGTAACAGGAAATTACCTTTCAATTTTTTTTTTAATTTTAGATTTGCCTGTTTTTGGCAAAGTGAAATTGCGTTCCATGGCATTTGTTTTTTTTGCCAAATTTAAAAGGGTTGCACTAATGTGACTAATCAATCTTCTTAATGTCATCAGAAATTCACACTTCATCTGTGAGTACATTTTTTTCCCCTCAAGTTGTATTTTTTTATGACGCATGTCTGAATTATGAAAAAGGACAAAATTTCGATTGCTGTCGGGGAAACCATTTTTTGTAGTAGAACATCTCGATATATGTTAATTGCTATTGGTTCTACTCTTTAAGAAAAACAAAAATATGTGGTATCAACACAAACACATGCTCTCACTCGAAATAATATCCTAATAAAAATATATGTACATAAAAATACATATTATATATCTATCTGTGTGTATATATATATTATAAAATTGACAACGTTCGACAATTATTTTAAGACATTTTTATGTTTATACATACAAATATTTAAGTAAATGCTCTGTTTTATAATGGACAGTATTAATAACATTAACCGGCTTGAATGTCCGAGAAATTTTCCTAGAAAATATTCGTTCTCCAACAGGAATCGAACCTGTATCATATACGGAAGCGTCATTTAGCCTGACGTGTCTTAACCGATCGAACCACGGAGAATCTTTCGATTGGCGATGTTGATTTTACTGATTTTAAACTGCAATCTTTCATGAATCTCTTACGTACATTTATATGTGCTCAAAGCTTATCCAAATGTAAACAAGTGACGTCACACATTATGAAATGGACAATGTCGTGTTCGTTGCGACCTTGGCTTGTTTTAATATATATAAATATCTTACATGAAAAGTTTTTTTTTTTTATTCTGCATTCTTGAAGTGATATAAATCTCTCTCTCGCACTCTCTCCGTCTCTGTGTGTTTGTTTGTGTAGTTACTTTGTACATGTAATAATTTTTGTCGGATTTGCATGAGAACATTGAGTTTCTGTGGTGACCTTATATCATATACTTTCTCTCAGTCAAGCTTGCGTGCATTTAAATTTTGAGAGGTCTGGCTCCATTGTAATCGAATGGAAAATATAATGCCTACTTTTGTCCCAGTTGGACACCACCAAGTGACTTCCCACTCGGAATCACACACTTATCTATAGAAAAAGCGCACGGTTATTCATCACAAAGATCACTTGAGACAGTATCGGAAAATATTAGTCTTTCAACCACGGGCTGTGTTTATTTTATTGTAGCCAGGTACATTCATTTACAGTATATATCAACTGCGTTTTAGAGTGAAGTCACCACTGACACAAACGTATTTTATCATAGCTCTGGGATAAGAATAATTGTTAACGAAAATGAAACTGTTTTATTTTAATGTATACTTCATATTGTAATGTACCTCAATTTAATTTTCATTCCGATTACAGATGAATTAACATAAAAATAATTATGATGAACTTAAAATTCTGCGTTGTAATGAAGTTCCACATGTTAAAATATGTGTAGAATGTTATTGCAATTGGACATTGATATTATATGTGTTTTCTTTTCTTTTTGCTTCTTTTTATTTAAGAGTAACTCATTGCAAGTCTTTGAACACGAAATAGCGCGCCCATACACGCGAGCACGCATGCATGCAAAAAACACTGACACAAAAGTACAGACAAAGACACACGTGTGTTCATACAACCATATACACATACGTACCCGTCACCGTCTCATATACTTTCCGTGTACGATCGTTAGTTTTTCATACAGCTGGGTGAATATGTAGGTATACAGTAAGTGTTATACGAGTATTCCTAGTATTATAATATTGGATCCAGGATTCATTTAATACTAGAAATAATTTAATTCATTAAAAACATTTTTTAATGTCTTAATTTTCATTATTGTTATAATATATTTATTATAAACCTGTATTTATTAACAAATAGTAATAATAAATATTTTGCAATTAAAGAGGAGTCTGTGGATAACGGGGGTAAACAGATGGAATATTTGAAGCATTGATACGTTTATTATTGATATTTTTATTATTGATATGTTATTATTGATATGTTTGTATAATTAATACAATATGTTTTGATCACATGCTTTGCATACCAACTTTTCCATTCCCTTATATGCATTTAGAGAGCCATAAATGTAACAAAACACAAGGTAATATTATTAGGAATGAACACATATTCACCATTAGCATTTCATTTTCAGCCTTATCGAGAAAAGCAATATGCCACCTTCCATTATCGTAAGGGGAAGGTAAGAATCTGTAAGAGATTTACCGTCTTTTTTGCTATGTAAAGCCTAATCATATTTAGGACTCTAAGAATACATATTTCGTTTTCTAGTGAATATTGCATTAAACATTTTCTGAGAATTACGATGATTTTACCAGATACAAGTCTTACTATTTCATCTATAGCTATGTAGATGAGATGGAATCATAAAGTTCCTACATGTATTTACGGTTAAGACAATGTAATGGACCAAACAGAAATTCGAACCTTTCTCTACGATTTATCATTACGGGCACCGATGCATTTTCGTATTCGTAAAAAGGGGCAAGCAATTCGTGCTGAATTTCGGCAAGGAGTAAGATGTGTCTGTCGCGGACCGTCATACTCGTATAAGAATCAATCCAAACAATTTTCAAGCAAAACATAGCTAAGTAAAATCGCTGTATTTATTCTTGATTTTTCAAAAGATACGTCAATATTGATGTTCTTTATAGAGAAAGCAATGTTTTGTTTTTTTCAAAATATATTGACAATCTGTTAAGAGAAGTATTACATTCAACTATATTATGTGTGTCTGTTTATGTATGTGTGTGTGTACGCACACAGATAGATAGATAGATAGATAGATAGATAGATAGATAGAAGATTATTCGCATGTAAACACGCTTACCTCAATCATGTTAGATATCTGTGTAAATCTATATTCGATGAACTGCAAAAATAATTTCCGGGAAGTGTTAAGGGTCAATGACCTGATCTCATAAATATCTTGCGACATTTAATTACAGCTGAAAAACACCAACCACTATAATAATAATAATAATAATAATAATAATAATAATAAAAGCCCTGTGTTGCTATTCTCGTGCACATATTTATACTGACAGATTTATAACTGTTAACAGACCGGACACAACGATGAAAGACTACAAACCAAACCATTTTTCTTATCGATATTTCTGTTTTAACAAATAAAATATAGATCAGTTAAAATAATATGTCAAAATAAATAAATATAGCGATCTTGAAACTGAAATTGAAAACAAATGTAGCATCTCACATCTACTATCATTGTTAGTCTGAAAAGTAGCAAAAGATGTTCAGACAGGAACATTAACAAAATAGTATTGGGGCCCATTTTACAAGTGAATCAAAGTATCGCACTGTGTGACACTGCACATCTATTTAGAATAAAAATAAAATATAAAAAATGTACATGTCGCACATGAATTTTTCTGAACATAATAATTATAATAATAATAATAATAATAATAGAAATAATAATAATAAGAAGAAGAACAACAACAAGAACAACAACAACAACAACAATCAAAGCCAACCGCCCAGACATTGTTATTAAAGACCACAAACAAAAAAAAGTGCCTCCTTATTGATATGTCAGTCCCTGCAGACTACAATGTATCTTTGATGATATTCAAAAAGCTGTCAAAATACAAGGACCTTGAAATAGAAATTTCAGAAATGTGGCATATGGGAACATCGTCAATCCCTGTTGTAGTTGGATCCCTAGGATTGGTTGGAAAAGATTCCAGTAGACTATTTGAAGGGATTCCTGGAAGTCCACGCCTCAAAGTGATACAAAAAATTGTTCTGACACGTACAGCCCACAATTTACGAATGACTTTATCTATTTATTTATTTACTTATTTATTTATTTATTTATTCTTTTGTTAGTGGAAAGTGTAATGATGCCATTTCTAACCTTAGGTCTCTGGGCGGGACCCGGAAAGAAATGTGTAAACGCCAGAAACCAAAGGAAATAAAAACAATAATAAGAAGAAGAAGAAGAAAGGCAGAAATACAGAAACAGACTCAATAGATTTAGACTTTTTTTTTTTTACAAAGTTTAGGGAACTGCAAGAAAATGAATCCTATAAGTACCTACAACATTGGAAAGGAGCGCTGCAGGCGTGTACGTCTGGTACTGAATAGCGAGCTGAATTCAAAAAACACAATATCAGCCATGAACAACTTGCTGTTCATGTGGGGCAATACAGCTTTAACATTCGTAATTGGACCATAACTGACAATAAGCGAATGGACAGCAAAACAAGAATGCTTCTCACTTGCTACCGCATGCATCATCCCAAAGCTGATGTTGATCATCTGTATGTGCCCAAATCCGGAATAGGCAGCGGATTAGTTTAACTAGAACAGTCCTACGAAACTACAACAATTGACCTTCAACGATACCTGGAAACTACAGAAGACTGGATGATGATATGTGTCAAAGAACATGAAAGTAGTAAGCACCTTTGTTTCGTAATAAAGGAAAATATCAATTTTTCAAATGGGTGCAGAAATACAAGTAAAGTATAATACACTGACTGAAACCGCAAAATGCTTAAAAAATACAACTGGCCAGATACAGAAACCACGGCAAGATAAACCGCTTCATGGTCAATAATCAGTCCTTGCCAAACAAGCTGATGTAGACAAACCCCGTACCCCTCAGTGGCTACGTAGTGCAGGGTTAAAAGCTGAAGCCTTAGGTTTTATCCACCTAGAACAGGTTACGGAGATAGGACCTGTTAAAATTTTAAGGGACTACAGAATACACACAGACCTAAAATTAAAAGCAAACCACCCAGACATTGTTATCAGAGACCGCAAAGAAAAAGTGCCTCCTTATTGATGTGGCAGTCCCTGCAGACATCAGAGTATCTGAATATCTTCAAAAAGCTATCAACGTACAAGGAAATTTAAATCGAAATCTCAAGAATGTGCCACATGAGTACATCAACAATCCCCGTTTTAGTTAGAGCCCTTGGATTGGTTGGAAAATATTCCAATAGGCACATTGAAATGATTCCTGGAAGCCTATGCTTTAGAGAAATAGAAAAAAATTGTCATGGATACAGCCCACACCTTACGAAAGGCTTTATCTATGTTAAATGTTTGTGTGTGTGTGTTTTAATTAGTCAGTGGAAAATGTCATGATGCAATTTCTAAACTTAGGTCTCTGGATGGGACCCGGAAAGAAATTTGTAAACAGAAATTAAAGGAAATAAAATAATAGTAGTAGTAGTAGTAATAATAATAATAATAATAATAATAATAATAATAATAATATTCACCCGCACTGTGCACACGTTATCTATGTAAAATGTGCATAATCTTTGACATGGACGTGTTTTTTTGTGTGTTTTTTATAAAATTGCTCAGTGGACCATATCCTGATGCAATGTTTGACCATAGGTTTCTGGTTTGAAACCTGGAAGAAAATAAGCATACAATAAAAATCAAAGGAAATAAAACAATAATAATAAAGGCAACAAGAACAGAAATGACAATAACAAGAAGAAGAAGAAGAACAACAACAACAACAACAATAATAATAATAATAATAATAATAATAATAATAATAATAATGGTACAGGCATATGCATTCCAGAACAATTGAAGAAGTAAGAAAGCACACAATATTCTGCGACTATGATTTTTAGCCAGTCAGAATGATACAAAATCGAAGTCCAGATCTTATTGTGGTAGATAAAGGCTGAATGAACTGTCAAATGATTTGTGTTGCTGTACCATATGACTCAAATGTAGCCAACTACTTTGATTTGAAGGTTGACAGAGCAGGATTGTTTGAAATGGTGACATCAAAAATCGGTTCTTTCTTTATTTTGAGGAAAGTGTTGTAATAATAATCTGTAATAATACGCGTATCTTATTTTATTTTTTTACTTAACAGATACATTAATGAATTTGATAGATTAATATCAGCTTTATTCAAAAAACATGACAGGTAAAAACAATACAATTTCTGTCATAATAATAATAATAACAATAATAATAATAATAATAGTAATAATAATAGTGCCAAGAATTATGAACAGGTCGTCACAAGAAAAAGTACATTTGGTAGAATATCAAAGTGGGATATTACGATCAAGATAGTGACATAATACCAGTATACCAGAAGTAGTTCTACTGCTTTATAAGATTTGCTACCTGATAGAAACGTCATGTTCATCTGGTATGAGATATGAGACCCCCCAAAAGAGAAAATTTCAATAATACAAATTATCTAACGTTTTTTTAACTCAAACACTTAAGATTTGGCAAGGGCCAATATAAGCAAACAGAATTCTTGTAAAGGAAACGAGAAAACTTTTTTTTTTCAAAGCATAACCGCAAAAAAATTAAGGTTTATAATCACAGTACTAGTGATCGTTGAAGCGCTGGGGTGGTGCTTCAAAAACATTGGGAGATTATTACACATACTGGATTAACGTTTGCAAATTGCAACATAACCGAAAATTTAAGGGAAAGAAAAAATAAATACCTGCCTAGTTGAATTGAATTAAAGAACACAACATTTGGATGCACTGTAAAAAAAGAAATGTCGCTGAAAAGAAAAAAAAATGGAGGGTGGTGTATTTTCTTCGGTCTCATCTAGTTACCTGTAAAAAACATGTTTAAAGAGCACCGAAAAATATCAAAGTTTCCGACTGATTCTAATAAGATACCGCTGATAATAATAATAATAATAATAATAATAATAATAATAATAATAATGTTCGTTCAAAATGCACAATCGGATCTGAAAAATTATCTGGTAGAGACAATGGAATGAAGAAAAGTTCTGGGAAAAATTGAACTGAATTAAATAAAGTGTTCAGTTTTCAACAATTCCCCTAAAGGTTAAAAAGACCATTCCATGCTTGATGAAGGCTGGAAATAACAACGACCTGCACAGTGTAATAAAAACAACAAAAACGAAGTCATTAGTTCAAATATTAATAGTGGAAATAATGTTGAATTGGACCGTATGAAATATTGACGTGTTAAAAATTATGAAACAGAATTGAAAATAATACCTTAAATTTTGTTTGAACAGAGAAAATTAATTAAAAGTTTTAGCATTCTAAATTCTTCTTACAATTTAGAATTATTTGAAGTATTTGTAACCAGAACATGAATCAAAATGGACAAAAGGAAAGAAAATAGCAAATACCTTTTGTAGGAAATAGAGATAAAAAATTCAAGGTTTTAAGTAACGAATGCCGAGAAATGGCGAAAAAACACTTAGGCTATTCTGGACAACAGAAATTATTTTATGACGTTAGTAGTTATTTCGTATTTGTATAGTAATATTTATGTATAAAACATCACAATGTATAAAGAAATATAATTAACATAATAATAACATAACGCACAAGAACATGAGTATTATTTCTGAAATTTCATGTATTCTTGGAAAGTTCTATGGTGTGGTTTCCCACTGTTATCTCCTCTGTTAGAAATTAAGGTTTTCTCTCTTAAACTGGTTAACACTGAAAGCTATACATCTCCGTCTACGCTTCAATCTACCCAAAACATAGGAGATTGAGAGGAAGAAAATACTTCATTTTTTATATAATAATTCTCGATGTAGATGGTTAGAGAATAAGAGATATAGTTTATCTAGATATATGGGGAAGATAACGGTTAACCTTAGACTTGAACAGGTTAAGATTGTAGTGATTGGGGATCGGTTACATAAAGCAGCCGTTCGTGGAAAGTTGCTCGACTAAAACTTACATCAATCGGATAGAAAGGGAATGAATGTGATTCCTGACAGTGTGCAGAATATGGTGGGTTTTGTGCCGTAAAAGATACGACTGATAGAACTAAGCAATATTGTTTGTTTGAACACTTGCCTTGTGCTGTAACCTAGAAATGTTACTGAAGGATGAATAACCAAAAGGGAATGTTGGAAATGAAATGGTAGTCTCTATAATATCAACAAAATATAATACTCGTCAGCGGCGTGAAGAAGGTAAACTACTGCTAGTATGGACTACGTAGGAAGCATATTACGATAATTGCCTGCCTCCCCACGAGTTAGGATGCGGTACAAGGCCAGATTTAATGTGTGGAATTCCTAGCTCGTGGGTTCGAGCAAAAATTTCCCATTGACCTCGCATACGCGGAATCGAGTATCTGTCTACTTCAAAAGGCAGAGAGTTCTACACGGCAAGAGAATCTCACGTTGTCAGCTCACGCTGCCAACGTAGACTGCATAGTACCCCTATTTACAATAGTGTCTAACGTATTTATGACAACTGGAACATAGGAAGTAATATTCATAGGTAAGGTATATTAAACCATGGAAATAGCGAGAGATCAGCGAGAGGCTTACAACTTATCATCTGTGAATGAAGGGATTGTAAGTTGAAAAAAAAAAACCCAAAAAAACGTATCACCCACAAGGACGGCCATAGTCTTTTGAACTTTATCAAAACTGAGAAATTACTACTGGGCATCTCCCATCCATATATGGCAGCAGTATTTTTTCGATTTGATCCGGCTCTTGGAGAGTTAGAGTATAGCAAGATGTGACTGGAAATTACTTGACTTGTACAGGTGCGGAACATTTTTCAAGCATCTTTAGCGATAAACGCGTTCTATTTGAGGTCTGCTTAGAACTTAATTTCCAATAGGTGCTCAAGCCGTACCGTAGAGTGCACCCGTTCATGGGTAAACAGGGTCTACTCGGTCATGACGAAACGCTACTAGTCTGTTTTTCGCCACATTGGGTGTGTCCATCCAGTTTTTCGCACACTGAGCTGTTAACACGAGCTCAGAGGATAGATTAGCAGACAGACATTTAGAGTTTTGGAGCTGCAACTATATAGTGATTTTCCAAACGTAGCTTGAATGTGGCACAAGGACGAAAGTAATGGGCACCCAGTGAGGATCGAACTCACTACTCAGTCATAAGTGTTCCAGCGAGACAAGCTTACCTACCATTACACCACCTCGAGGTGCTCAAGTTGAATCATCATAAATGGTTTGAGTATACATTATTTACATTATTCGGACTCTTGTCCGAATATTTGTCGCCATATTTATTACAACGTTTCGGCCGTTGTACGCTCCGGCCTTCTTCAGGTGGTTGGAATGTCGAACTGAACTCTTTATTTCGCTTATTTTATTGGAGTAGACTGTTCTTGTTCCACGTGCCATGTTTAATGGATGTCAGTTATCAATACGTATCTCCTGTTAATTTCCCTCTGAAAATCCTTCACGGCCTTAACCGGGTATTGAACTCACACTCTTTGGTTCCAGTCACTGGATCTAAGCAACGCCTTTATCCATTGTGCCATTCATGCAAAGATGTCCTTGAGAACATCTGTGTATGAATTTCTGGGTATTATAAACCTAATGTCTCAGCAACCATTTTTACCAGTGCTCATATAAACGTTGTAATAAATATGGCGACAAAGATGAGAACAATAGTCCAATTAATGTAAATAATGTACATAATACCTCATCTCAGAAATATAGATAGATTTGAGTATACTCTTATGAATATAGGTCATGGAAGTTAGAATGAAATTTGAACCAAGAAGTGAGGCTTGGAGTAATCCTTTGATGATCGTATCGGTCATATAATACAGGCCATTAACAACTACCTTCAAAGAGATACAAATTAGGAAGGGCATTCCTTAAGAATGTTTATGTGAAATTGAGGGTCTGAAAGTAACCTGGAAGTGTAAGTTCGCTTTTCGATTCAATATTCAGTAGCAGCTAAAAATCAGCTTTAGTTGAACCAATTGAAGAGAATAAAATGAAATAGAATAGATTCACTTCGTTGGGACGAGTTTTAGAGTGATAATGACGTCATATCTGCTGTTTATGATTTTTTTGGTCAACAGTATGAAATCATCTTCATCAATGAGATAAAATCAATGCAACAAAGATTAAAAAAAGGGTGTGTATCACAAAAAGTCATATGTTAAAAAATAAGCCTCATTTGGACACATTCTTTGAGATTAGGCTAACCTATGAACTTTTCAGTGTACTATTTTACTTGGGTATGTGGAACGGCCCAAATGAAACTTAAAATAAAAATGAAACGAGAATTGAACCTCTTGAACTAACGGCAACGCTAAGAAGATTAGAATTATAAGAAGGCCTGCTCTCAAATGACTTCAGTGAAAGTTACTAAATATTGATAGTAAGAATATTCACCTAGTCCTAATAGTGATGTCGTTTCAGAATCGATTACTTAGGTAAGCATTCATTTAATTAGCCCATGTAGCTGACCCTTAGGTCCACGTCTGTTCAAACGGCCACTGTCTGGGCAATCATTTTTCATTAGCAATGTTTGATTTTGTTTTTTTCACCATAACTTACTTTGTAATGGTCACAAAGGTCTTTATAAAGGTAATGAAGCGTACGTTCCTATTTTCTCAGTGCTGCCGATCTTTTTAATTGCAAAATCAATGATCAAAAAGGAACAGAAAAAATATATAATTATTGAATATTACTAATGATTTTGGTGGAGTCTTTCGAAGCGGATGCTTAAAGATAACAAAATGCAATAATAAAAAAGGAGGATTTTATAATGTCTGGTAAAGGGACTGACGTAGGAAAAACGAAAGAAACTAGGGTAATAGATAAATAAAAGAAGGAAAACGTGTCGAATAATAAAAAAAAGATATGGCCAGTAGAAAAAAAGTAAGGAACGAAAGGAAAAGAAAGGCAATAAAGAGGAAAGAGTAAGAAATATAACAAAAAGAGAAGCAAAGACACAAAGTAAGAAAGAAAGACACAGAGAAAGAAACAAAGAAAAAGATACTGTGTTGTTTTTTAATTCCAAAATCGACATGAGAAACAATGAATATAAAAATGTAAGATAGAAACATCAATACAAAAAAGAAAGCAAAAAAGACAAGAATACAATGTAAAAATGAGAACCAGTAAAAAGGAAAAAAAAATAAAAATAGAAATAAGAGGAAATAAACTAGAAAATTACGATGAAACTATAAACAAAATAAATTCAATTATAGAAATGTTCATCAAGAAAGAGGCGAAAATATTCAAGTAATGTACAAGCAAAATAAGTGGATAATATATGAAAACAGACATTTTAAGATGGAAGAATGTGATGCACCAGAGGGACTTGTGGAAATTTAAATCAATCTCCGAAGCATTAAAAATTGCGTTCCACGTCCGTCGGATATTAAATTTTCTTTGCAAAACAAATTGAGTCAATGTGCCATTTTTTTTTATTCTCATGAATATATTTAACATCAAACAATATACATTTACAGGCGCACGCAGGCACACACACACACACATAGACACACACATATATATTTATATATTTCGTAGTAATGAAAATTAGTTCTCCGGCAAGAATGACATCTGAGTCCTTTTTTGTAGTGTAAAGGACTGTTTGATTCGGTATGCTACAAAGGTCCTCCAGTAATTAGAATTTCTTTAGTCTGTATACGAAAGGTACATCCTCTTCATTCAGATTACTGTTATCGAGAGCCCAGGTCTGCTCATTTTTGAAACATAAATAAATCAATTGTCTCCGTAAAAAATGAGTTCATTCGTTCGTTAATTAATGTTTTGTAATTTATATATATATATATATATATATATATATATTATATATTATATATGATTTTAGGATATAAGATTCCCGATTTTTTAAATTTTGACAAATGGAAACATTTCATGAAATAGGTTTTGATAGAAAATAAATGTTGATAATAAAATATACATACACATATTTCATTCTTTCGTTTACGGACGGATGTAGGTTTGATTAGCGAAATGCGTTATCAAATATATTTCAATCAAATCTATATCATGGAAAGTTTCCATTTGTCAATATATATATATATATATATATATATATATATATATATATATATATATATATATATTTTTAAATCAATTTAATAATCTGGATCATAATACACGTTCCAATGAAAATATTAATTATGATACTGGCCAATGTAATTGTAGGAATTCTGACTAATGCCAATTGTCAAAAAAATAACTAAATGAATTAAAAGTAAATTGTAAATATAGTTTACGTTTTACCTCACAATTTAGTCAATGTTTTGAAATTTATTATGCTTTTTCTTACATTTTAGTTGTACTTCGTTGAAACATATATGGTGTATCTTTCTATTTGTGAGATTCATTTGGATTTTATAAAATTATCTATTAACATCCTTGTCATTTTAGTAACATCTTGTACGGATGTATTCGTATTTGTTGTTTTTGACATTTTACATTAATTCGTTATTGCTTATCTTATATAATATATGAAGTATCTGTATTCAGCAGTTACATATTAATTTACTAAATAATTATATACGTTTAAATTATTTACTTGTTTCTTAAAGCAGGTATTTATTCATCAACTATAAAAAAAAGTATGTTGTGAACCAACAAAGCATATAATTTCTTTAGTAGTGTGCTAAATTACATCTCCACCCCATTTTTATTTCTTAGGTAATAGCATTGGCTGTGTGTATAATTTATGTAACCCTTGATGCATTTGTTTATGTCTTGTTTTAGTCAGCTGCGAATCTACGGGTCATGAACAATTTATAAAAAATAATTTTTTGGTTCTTCGATTAGTTTAAATTTGAAGGAAGTCACATGTGATTGGTTGATCACAGTAAAGCCCACAAACCTTATAACAACTCTCCTTTTTTGGTAAAAAAAGAGGTTGTATTCTGCGTTTAATCTAAATAAATTGTTCAGTCGCCAGTAATTTACTATCGCCTGATTAGATGCGTTCATATGCAACGAAACACGACTGCATCTGTGTAGCGATTTTGAAATGTTTCAGTACAATATTGTAAAATAAATAATATTGCTCTATTTTTTTTTACGGAGCTCTCTTTTAAATTAAATGCAACGGACGTTGGAACTGTACTCTACTCTTTCTCATCTTACCTGCACACACACACACACATACATACACACACACACACACACACACACACATATATATATATATATATATATATATATATATATATATATACACGATGTTGAGTCAAAGATTTTTCGTATTCCAAGTTTTAGTTAATCGTTCAAACAGATTACATAAGATAATCGTTCATTCATTCAAATATACTGCAACATATTCTATTTTCAATCGCGATATATAGAGATATAAATATGAATATAAACTAAATATCGAGATATTAGCAAATGTATATTTGTGTGATTGCGTACATACGCAGATAAGGAAATAAATTATTTAATATAATTTATGGTGCAAAAAAATCAGTGCCAAATGAAGTTAAACAAAGCTATGAAGTATATATTAATAAATACACATATACTTACATTTGTATTTCAACTTAAATTTCCATTGTTTCAGCAGGCGATTTATTATAGTTGTCTTCTTTTGTAGATACTCGGTCTCATGAGAGGAACGCTAAATTCTACGCAGATTCACAGTTAATATAAACACAATATACTTTTGGGGTGTACATTCAAAGTATAGAGTGTACGGAGTGAGATATTGGTGAAAAATGCTGATGCAACCTTAAAGTTAATATGTTACATTTTTATCCTTTGGGGAAAAAATAGATTTATATTACGAAATTATCAAGCGTAAGGGCCAATCAAAATCAATAAAAAGGAGTGGGTAGTTGCAGTGGGGAGTATATTGTTTATAAATAATTTCTGTTTCAAGGGAGGAACACTGCACTGTGTATAAAGCTAACATGTTTTAATATTAAGATATAAATGTAAAAAAAAATAAAATTTATGAATAGAAAGCGGAGGTAAAATTTGAGGAAAAATATTTAAAGAAAAGATGAACGAGGTGTAACCTGTTGCGTATTATTAGACCGCTTAAATGATTAAAGGTGGTAAGAAATATTTAATATAAAATATATAATGGGGAGTTGAAAGTTGGATAAAATGATTTATCCAGAATCAAAATACTTTAAGAGAGAGCTTTTTTTCTATGGGCACAGACGATCATGACCTGACGACTTTTGTTCAGCAATTTGGGTTCGTTAATATTTTAGATGAATCATTTTTTTTTTCTATCAAACACAAATTACATCGGTCGCCGTGATCGGAAAATTGTATAGATTTGGCGAGGAATTTCCAATTTACTACAGATGTGTAGTTATTCCTTTTGATTTCCCAGTAAAATTTTGAGAGTGCCGTGGTATTTGAATATTTTTCTGTGGTAAGAGGTAAGTTTTTTGGTGTTATTGCGGGTTTTTTTCTTGTGGTTTGCAATGAAACTAAAATAAAACTTATTCTTTTTTTTAATGATAGCCTTATAGATAACAACACACATTTATGATTTAGTGGACAGGTACTGTTTTTTCGGCAATTAAACTTTTTGTCTGTATTCATAATGCTATTGTAGTTGTTTGAATATATGTTTAATATTATATTATTATGTTGTGCTGTACAAACATCCAATCGGATGTGCGGAATATGTGGTCTTTCGTCCTCTTATTCTTTACAAAGGCCAGAGTGGCTGTTAGCGTTTAGTTGGAAGGGGGAATCAGGAGTTGATCTCCCCTGATTGGGTCGATTTGGTGATGGGGAGTATGATGTTGAAAGACCCGAAACTCCCTGATGAACCAAATCAAAAAAATCACTGACGACCCCCTTGGGCGCCTACTTAAAATGCGTATTTGCGAATTGATGTTTTTGTTGAAGATATAGTTAATCTTAATGTTGCCCATGTTGAAGATTTTGTTGAGAAATGGTATATTCCTGAAATATTTGTGGTTTAAATTAAGTAAAACTATACCTACATTGGTTTTAACACATTTATTAAATGCTGGGTTAAACCAAAGTTTACATATTTTTCTTTAACATACAACGTCTCTTTGCACGTGGGATACCCTGACATCATCAGCCGCCGACCAGGGGTGATATCACGGTTTCGGTGGCTATGGCAGGACCGCCACCCCTGGCACCACCAGCAGCGTTTGCAATCGAGCAGAGTATAGAGATAAGCTAAACGATCATCCTCTTTGTGAATTCTCGTATTGAAATAAATAAAACGATTGTTCCTCTTTACAGCTTCTATCCGTAATGAAAGTTTCCTGACCACGTTTTCTGTTATTGACGCGGTCGTAAAATTTGTTATAGACGACCACGCAAATATTTCACTTGCGCATGTTAGGTCGCGATGTTACGCGCATTTAACTTGCTTGTTTGTTTGATCTCGACCAAATCCACCTTGACGCCTGCTGAACAACTGCGATGTAATGCCATATATATATATATATATATATATATATATATATATATATATATATATATATATATATATGTGTGTGTGTGTGTGTGTGTATATGATATAACGAAATATGATTTTATATATGAATAAACAGAAGAGTATGACAGTATATATATATATATATATATATATAACCTATATATAAAAACCCGATATTTGTCGGGACCGGAGAAGTCTCTTATATCCGGGTATCTCTTATATCCAGGTTTGGTCTATTTCATATACATTAACACAGGCTCTAATTTGGGACCAGAGATAATCTCTCTTATATCTGAGTTTCTCTTATATCCGGGTCTCTTATATCCGGGTTACACTGTATATATATATATATATATATATATATATATATATATTTTATATGTCAAGAAACAGTATTGAGTAAAATAGTAAGACAAACTGTATTATTTTTTTTGTCATGCGTTCCAGCCGATAAGATTTCAATCGGACTGGGCTTTTTTGATGTTGCCACGTCTACACATCGCATTTTTTTTTAAGCATTACGCCCCGAGCAAGGCGTGAAGCCACTAGGATGCAGGGGTTGCAGAAGATTTGGAGCGAGAGCAGATAGGAGTGATAGAAGAAAGGATGAGGAGAGGGATAGTGGATAGATCAAGGTAACTGGAGGTGTCGATTGACGTTAAATTTGAATAGTTGGAGATTATAGCTTTCAGGGAAACAGTAATTGAGAATGGTGTTCCACAGGCGAGAGGTGCGAGGTATGAAGCTATTGGAGTAGAAGAGACGGCTACATTTAAAAGATTCTACAGTGTAAGTGTGGGAGCGGAATGCCAGCCTCGTAGGGCGCTTGAATTCATGGAGTTTGGGAACCAGTGAAAGCAGCTCATCGGAGCAATTACCATGAAAGTATTTGTAGAAAAGACAGAGAGAGGCGACGGCTCGTCTGTGAGAGAGTGACTGCAGACGAGACGCCAGATCAGGGCCAATTATATTACATATCCGTCTCTGGATCTTGTCAAGAACTCCAAGGTAAACAGAAGGTGCCCCAGACCTTATATGGCAGTAATACTCCATGCAAGGGCGAATTGTTGTGTTGTATATTTGAAGTATCGATTCCGGGGAGAAAAATGTCCTGGCGCGGCACAGAGAGCCAACTTTCCTCGCGGTGGAAGAAGCAATTGACTCAATGTATTTGTTGCTGCGAGAGTTGCTAATAGATTCAAAATAATATTTTGGGAAGAATATATTGTTGAAACGATATATTGTTTTGAAATAATACTTTTTCAATCTATCCAAATTCCAGTATATTCTATTTGTTTATCTCACCATGTGTGTATGTGTGTTAAATGCTGTGTCACAGTTAACGAAGAAAGATATTAAATTTTAAATAATATCATTTCAATTTCACTTATTTGATTAAAGGACGCTTTCCCCCAAAATGTCCTGAATAAAAACCTCTGGATACTTCTTGTGAAGCTGATTTTTTTCTTATTCCATGTACCGTTCTCTTTCAGGACGTTGGTGAGAATCTCCTCTCTTTTTTAGCTCTTAGCTCTTAGCAATGTTTGCCTTTTTGCTATCTCTTCTAGACCATATTCTGACAAACATTTACAAAAACTCAGGTACGTTATGCGCTGTTTTATTCTGTCGTTTTGCTTTCAATATATCCTGGAAATATCAAATTTTCCAATCCCTGTTCTCTTGTTATTTAACCTAAAATTTTAAGCTGTATGATTCTTGATGATCAATATAAGTGTCATTTTTGTTTCAATTTTTCTAACCCTTCCGCAATGCTCAAATGTTCAGTTCATATATTTTCAGCATCGTTTTGTCACTCCAAATTTTTGTTGCCTCAGACTCTTCTTCTCTCTTAATACTTTATTTTCCTTTTGGAAAGCATATTTCGCTAACCCAATCAAACTCCTGATTTCGGTAAGGCAATTTGCGTCTGGGTTAAATCACTTGCTCTATATTTAATCATTATGTTCCTTGATTATAGTATAACGCAAGACATTATTGACAGGTTTCACGGGGACATTATCTAGTGACTGCTCATATCAGACGAAGTACATATTACGTAGCATATATTAGTTTAACAGGAAAGTAGAATGCTTTTCTGGGTTCTATGATGTCTATATTTACAGGAAAAATTGAACCAAAATCGATCACAAAATTTAAAAGACGAACGATTTCTATTTGAAGCGTTTCAAATTCTACCATTTCCCCAACACCGTAACGTAGATCCCTTGTACAATTTCTTTAAATATTTTCATGGTAATTGTTCTGATGGCATTTTCTCTTTCATTCCTAGATTTACAAAATTAAACATAATATTTATTGGTAGTCATTTTACATTTGAAATTGCTAGATTTAACCGTAAGTTCTATGCTGACAATTTCTTCTCTCGCATTTCTCTCTTCCGATTTAGGGATCGATGTAGTCTGGAAAGCAAAAAGCTTTCCAGACTACATCGATCCCTAAAGTTTAAAGGCAATGTCAGTCGTTATAATTTGTATTATTAATTCTTGTTCTTTTGCTGTTGTGTCGGATAAATGGCCTTTTTCTTTTTCGCATAATATTTTCCCTGCAGTAAGCCCTCGCGTCTTAGTGACTTTATTGCCTTTCATATATATATATATATATATATATATATATATATATATATATATATATATAATATTTAATCAGTTTCTGTGAACTATGTATAAATAAATATTATAAATACAAATTATATTATATAGATAAATATATATGTACATATTTCAGTAAATAAATATGTCGGAATAATGAAGAATTGACTTACGTGAGTAGAGCCCCAACGTCGACCGAGGAGTCCTAAGGCGTAAACGCCTCATACTCCTCCGCTTTAGTAGCCTTCCATTTTGCTTGGCGGGAGAGGTGAGGGCAGAGATATGATATAAAAATCCTTTCGCCTCATACTCATCAGTTTATTTTGGCCGAAAGCGAAACAAGTTTTTATAAATGTTCCTAACTGTTATTATTTTGGTTACTTGACCCTAGCGGTGAGGGTCGCAAAGAAAGGAAGATTTCAGGGCCATTCACCCACTATCTCAACGCTGTTATTTTCAGTCGAATTCTTTGTCGATAAATATAAATAAAAGTAAATATATTTAAAAACGTTATAAATGGAGAAAATATACCTGTCTGAAAAAGTACCGTAAATTAATATAACCTGATAATATAAATTATAATCAATTTTATCATTCACTTATATGTCATGCGTGATATGCAATGCAGCAATCATGGCATGTATCTTTCGATACATGACTGACGAGGCAGATTTTTTCCTGCAGTCGTTTGTCATTTTTTTCTGCGGTAGATCAGTTGTCATCCAAGGCTACAGAACCCAGTCTGTCCTGCTATTTCCCCATAAATGGGAGAGAAAAAAAAAAGTATTCATGCCACTCTGAAAGTTATTAGCACGTAAATGAATGTAATGGATTCGGCTAGAATTCGAACTCGGCTCTCTTATTCCTCTATCCGAGCCACCGCATTGATAAATATATAAGTTCAATATACTAAGTAATGGCTAACGTCTTGAATTTGAGTATGCCTGTTAAGACAGCTCGCTAATCCCTGTTGCAGTTGCCTACTGCATCTGGAATTTTTGATGTTGTCATTTTTGAGATTCCTATTTGAAGGTCCCTGTATATTGATTATTTTTGAAACCTTCAAAGAAATATTACAATCAGCAGGGACTGCTATGCCAATAAGAAAGCTCATTTTGCTTTTCTGGTCCCTGATCAGGATGTGCGGAGGATTAACTTATTATAAATATAATAATACTTATTAATTATTAATATAATAATAATAATAATAATTATCATTATCATTATTATTTATAAAAATTAATCTTTTTTTTATTCTTATTTATTCAAGCATATAATTTTTTTATTAATATTTGTAAAAAAGTTATGACATTTAGAATTTAAGGAAACTGATTGCAGGCCAGGCTGTAATAAAAGTACTTTTGCACAACGCAACTAGTAGCTACAAATATAAAACTAAAACCTAAAAATGGAAGTCATATTCATAAATAGTCTCACCAGATGGAGGCTTTCAGACTGATGTCATGCCTGGTGCTAAATTCGTTTAGAACTATTTAAACAGGTAATTGTGGGGAACCTCTTTCTCAAATCGATGTTTATGGCGGTTTCAGATTAAATAATCGGTAGGTATAAACGAGGACAATATTTCTTCAAGACTTGTGTAATGGCGCTAAAGTATCATAAACAATGAAGTGTAGCAAATAAAAGAAAACACATCACACGAGGAATATTGGCTACGGCAACATCTAAATTGCAATGTACATGGAACTCGAAGAGAAAGTAATGACATAATGAAGATGTCGACATTCCACTCGATGTATATGGCCATCAATATTGGAAAGAACAATAGCAGATACAAAAGTTGAAATACCTGTTTTTGTTAATTCATTGTATTTTTATTTCTTTCCTAATATTTATTCACAGGTAGTTTGAAGAGCAATCGCAATAATTGTATTTAAGAAGCGTATAAGTGCCAGAAAGATTATTTTAAGGGTAAAACTTTAGAGATTTCAAACGAAATTAGCAGAGGTTGCTCTGTCAATGAATGGCGAAAGATTCCTTATAAGGAAACGGCTTATGCAATCATTATTATATAATTATTTTCATTGTTTTATATTTTCTATATTTTCTCTTTAGTACTAATAGAGTATTACAATACATAAGATTTTATCAGAAAAAAGGTACTTCAAAGACGAGATTTGAAATTTAGATCTCGTTTGAAATACTGGCGTATTCACGAATTGATTTTTCAGATTAAGCTTATGATGAATAATTACAAATAATTCATAACTGATAAATGTTTCTTTCGTTCTTTAATGCGTAAATAATTGCACTCGATTGATTTATGCATTTGTTTTCTTTATGTGAATCTTTTTTCATTGTTTATTTCTTGTAAATCTCTTTGATCGTTTCGTTTCTGTTTTCATTACGTCTTTAATGTTCTGTTCATTTCTTTCGTCTTTAGATTTTACTTGATATAATTTTTTTTCGGTTTTATTTCCTCTCTTAGTTTTTATTTTATTATTATTATTATTTTATTATTATTATTATTATTATTATTATTATTTTTTTCCTTCCGGTGTGAAAATCGTGGGAGGAGTGGCAAGTTGGATTCCATATTTAGAATCAGGAAGTTAGTTGTTCCGACTGACCTTTTCCCCCGAAAAAGTGCAGAAATCAAAGAAGTGATAAAAATAACAAATATTAAAAAAAGAATGTATGGAAAATGTGTTTAAAAAAAGATTTCATATTTATCTTTCGTCCTCACTGTCTTACACTCTCACTCACACTTAGGGCAATATGTAATTATTTCTGGAAGATATATACGAAAAAGGAATGAATATACGCATATAAGAACACACGCACACACACATGTGGATATGTGCATTTACATATACGTTAATATATGCAGTGAGACAGGCAGACAGACAGACAGATAGATAGATAGATAGATAGATAGATAGATAGATAGATAGATAGATAGATAGAATTTCCAGCATACTTCATCGCGAGAAAAGAAATAAAAATTAATAAATATGACACACCTGTATTGTGCGTGTATAAATATATATATTTATAGACATATATATTTAAGAACGTGTATATATATATATATATATATATATATATATATATATATATATATATATATATATATATATGCATGTGATCAATATATTGAAAACACAATATATAAGCTCTCATGAAATGAAAATTATTACCTATGTGATTTTAAGTGCTTCATATTCTTTAATTAATAGCAATGTTTTTGATATTCTTTAATTAATAATAATTTGACTCTGTCTTTTGACATAAAGTTCTACCTGGATCTATACCCATCTGAAATTCTATACGGATTACCATATTTTATAATTAATATATACTATCTCACAGAGACAGAGAGATAGACAGAAAGAATGCGCAATTGTGTATGTACCGAATATTCATCCCCAAAAATGTTATTAAATAACAACGCTAAATTGTGTCTACTCAAGGTTTTATGTTGATTTTCGGATTTCATATTGATGTGTTTTTATATCTAGATTAAAATTGTCAATAATCGTTCATTTTTAATAATTTTCACTTTTTATTACATATATTTCCCAATGTTACAGATATGTTAAAAATTGTGAGTATCGATTAAATTAAGCAAAATGATTAATGCAAAAATTTTGGGGGTGGTGGTATTAAAATTTGATTCTATTAAATGAATATATATATATATATATATATATATATATATATATATATATATATATATATATATATCATGAGTCTAGAAGAATCCTCTACAGAATGCAGAAAGCACTGGACGGCCGTTTCGTCCTCTCTGGGACTCATCTGCAGTTTAGTATCCATTACTGAGAATCGAATCCGCACCATTTCGATACAACGCAAACGTCATACCAACCGTGCCACGGAACTCGGTGACGCCGAAGACACACACTAGACTCGATATAGCGTGCTACTCACTCAGCGATACTCATCCAATTATTCAGATAACCTCGGAACAGTGCACCAAGAGCCACGACTGCTTTTTGACTCTTAGCCGCTCCACCGTAGAGCATAAGCTGGATCCAGCAAGATATACAAGTAATATACATTATTTATTACTTGTATATCTTGCTGGACAATAGTATTTAGCTGAAACACCACCCCGATGAATAAATGAACTTCGATATTCCGATGAATAATAGATAAGAAGATAATGAATGGTATAGAAACAACAACTTCGTATTTAAATAAAGATCACTGGTAGAAACATTGATACCTGAAAAGATTGATTCAGTTATTTAAAGACTTGGAATTTCACAATAATGTGGTTACTGTTTGGAAACCAGTTTCATGTTTTGATGTAAAATGAAACCTTAACGGTGGAATATTGAAAGCATATACGAAAATTATTTGGGAATTAAGATATTTTCATGTAAAATCAGACGATCCCAGAACGTTAATGGGAAGACACACACACACACACACACACACACACACACACACATACGCACACACATACACACAAACACTCACACACACATATTGAGGCATTCATGCTATTACCTTCAGAGTGTATTTTCGAAAATATTAAACATGTTTACCAGTCACCATTGCAGGTGGAGGGCTATTGAAAGATATTAAAATAAGAGAATTTCAGTACAATTTTGAATAATATGAAAGAAAATACAGAAAAGGAAATGATAATTTGGTTAAACCTCACAAAAAACTTTCCAACGAATATAGGATTCTTAATAAGGAATACAGTAACAATATCTACATTGCAATGCCCAAAATTAGAGGATTAATAACGAATATTACCAGAAATTTTGAGAGTTAAATATAAAATTAAATGACTTACACGTAGTTTTGCAAAAACTGAGAATGTCGCCATTAAATTGACCATATTTGACTGACAACGCCGTATGCAGAGCCGAAGCCGAGGTTGAAGAGGATCACATGATGAACTTAAATTGGTTCAAATTTGGGCCATTTAATAAGGATAGAGAAGCGTTCATCATCGAGGAATTGTTTTAAAACGTTCAGTTTCCATTGACATGCCTTGTATGCTTTCTCTCTCCTCACTATAGCACCATGTCCAGTTCTTGGAATCTGATTTTTCCTTCGCCTAGACTGGTTCCTAATCAAAGCAAAATTTACCTATAGTTAAGGAAGGAGAGATAGATTAATAAAATATATTTGCGGGCGAAAGTATGCAATGAACACATCAATAATTCGAACTGGATTCTCAGAACACGTTATCACTTGCACTAACTTACACCGGGTAATTTCAAGCGTTCACCTTTCTAGTTATTAACCAATTTTCAACGTAGCTTAACTGTGGTTATTACAGTATAAAGACCGTATTTGAAATGCTGACTTCCAAGGAACGAATTTTTCTTTAGTAAGATTCAGGAATGTGCAGGCTGATAGTCGTAACACATATTGTTTAATCCTGAAAGAATCAAACATATATTATTCTAAGCACTAACTCTTTCACAGTTACGACTGAAAAGAATTTATTTAAACTCAACATAAAATTTGACGCAGCTAAAGAAAGAATAAATTTTGAAAAAATACAACACAAAACAACAAACTAAAACTTGAAGGATGAATTTACTCTATCAACTGCAACGATTGTCAGAAAGGATATATTGTAGAAATATCAAAAAGTTTAAATTCTTTTTCTTCTTATATGCCGTGTCCATTCAGGACGTTGTCCGTCATAGCTTTCCACCTCCCTCTATCCTTTGCAGCTATGAACATGTTCCTACCCTCTGCTTCCTTCCCCAGACCACGTTCTGTCATCCACTTGCTTAAGACCGCGTGGTATGTCACGCGTTTTTTCCCTTGTTTCACTTTCCTTCCATTCAACTTGTGAGTATCAGGTTCCCCAGGCTCTCCTTCCTCATTACGTGTCCCAGAAACTTCAGCTTCCTCTTTCTGATAAAAAGTATAATCCTTCTCCTTGTGTGTAACCTAAGACCCCATCGTTCCTCGCATGCCCAGTCCATGATATCCTCAGCATCCTTCTATAGAACAAGATCTTCGTCTCCTCGAGTCGAGTTTTACGTGAACAATGCTAATCAAGAAAGAAAATAATTCTCTAAGAGGAAAATATCAAGGAAGTACTTTAATCGTTAGTTCATCCACAGTAAATCTACATCCAGGTTCATAAAACGCTTCGTCATTCTTAGCATATTTTCTGTTGTCACAATGTGGGATATTCCATCAAACATGATAGAAAGAAAAAAGGAACAGAATATAGATTAATTTGGCTAAATTGAAAAACAGATTCTAAATTTTGAAACTCCCAGCGTTTCTCGATCATGCGCATGTGTACTCACAACAACGTAAATAAACACAGTCTGATGTCTAAACGGTTGAAACGCTGCACAAAAAACTTATATTTTTTCAATTTTCATACATCTTTTATTTCACAACTGTTGTTGATATATAAAGACTATATAGAAATATATATATATATATCTTTATCTTATACTGTTTAAAATTTTGAATATATATATATTTATATATATACTATATATATATATATTTTTAATATATATATATATATATATATATATATATATATATATATATATATATATAACCTAGTGAGCCTGACAAACCTACCTAGGTTTCACCTAAACGGATCGTCAGGGAAAGTTGGCCAACTTCCCTGACGTTCCGTTTTATGTGAAACCTAGGTAGGTTTGTCTGGCTCACTATGTGTATCTAGGTCTGCTCTGCGGTTGTATTGAGCTCTTTTGTTAGTTGTTTACTCGTATTGGGTTTTTTTCTTTGGGCTTCAAACCTGTATCTGTGCGATTTTTTTTCTATAGACGTTCAGGTTTGTAGCTCTTTCTTTTTTTAAACTTTTTTCCTTCGAGATTGATTTGATCATTGGCAAATCAAAAATTCGAGGGTTTTTCGAAACGAGTATAGTTATATATATATATATATCTATATATATATATATATATATATATATATATATATAGGATGAGAGAAGAGCGAGAGAGAGAGAGAGAGATTGAGTGAGTGAACGAGTGAGTGAGTGAGAGTAAAGACGCTTAATATATCACGTGGGGAAATTCAGTTGAGAGATAATTGTATCATAATTTTTTTGCGCCGTGAACAATACCTTGATACATTCTATGCATGTCAATGTTACAAATGTTGTTTATCATCTTATTTAGATGTTGGAAATCAGATTATAATAACACACGTGTGCGCAAACCTGAGCATAAAAATGACATTCATGGATATAAGAACACCCATGAGGAAGTAATGTGAGAAAAATCGCTGTAAATAAATGTTAGATTCGAGTCACCGAACAAATCTTACTATGTATTTCCATGCGTAATAGAAAATTTAGATGTCAGACAACGAATATTTTTAGACTAATCTGTCTGTGTTTATATATATATATATATATATATATATATAAAGAGAGTGAGAGAGAGAGAGATTGTACCATGCACACCGAGAATTGATCAGTAGATCTCAGCTTCACCACGTTTCCTCGAACAATTGTATCCTCCCACACAAATTTGAAAAATAATATCGCTATCTAATGTAGAATAGTATTAACAATTAAAACAGGTTGTCAATTTTCAGTGGGTACAGCGTACACTTTATCAATCACTTTGTACTAGAACGAATAGTACGAGTCATGGAAGAATGGAATGTTCTCCCAATTGATTTTCCCCATTATGAGCATTATTATATATATAATATAATAATACGGACGGAACGGAAAAACTGAAGGAAAAAGAATGCCATGCATACTTTGTTCTTAGAGAGTGTTTTATACCGCTAAATTCGAGACAAAAATATTTACACATATTTACATTTATCTTATGTAGGGAAAGTATAAAACATGTCTGTACAACAAGTACTCTGAACTGGGAAGGAACGGATAGTGTTTTATTCATTATAACATTTCTCAGCCGGTATTGGAGCTTCAGGAGATACTATTATTTATCTGGAGATGTCATATTAGAATTCGAGATGCGAGGTGTCCGCATTTCTCAGCTCTTCCTCTCAAACTGGAAATGGTGATTCACAGTTTCTGACAACACGACTGCAATCTGGAATTTCGATATCTCGTAAAGCTTTTGTCCAAAGAAAAAACGCTGCCTTGCCCTTGTAAGCTGCATCATGTGGCAGCTGTTTGAATCGGGCAGAAATACTGGCCAGGAAACGCGTGTATCTTGATTATGCCATTAGTTTACTTGCCACTTCGCAACTCTCTAAAATGACGTCATATGCGGCCGTCACGTGCTCAACGCGACTTCAAGTGGTCGAAAGGGAGATAAACACCGTTTGTATCTCTACCGTAACAAAACGTGGTGCTGAGGGTAAGAATTCAAACAAGTGTTACCCGCGATGCGTGTAGTCCTTCCCTATGTTTTCCGCTCCCTTACGACTACAAGGATGAGAAACTCCACCCAAGGATGACAGTAAGCCACCGATCATTTTCTGGGCAATATTTATAATCCATTCTTTGCCAAACAGTGATGAAGTGCGCCAGCCCACACTCAATAGAGCAACAGTATAAGTTAACCAAAATCTCCCTTTGTATATTAATTTTAATGGGAATTCTTAGTAAGAACGCTGCAACGCTTTCTATTAACACTACCGCGTCAAGAAACATTTTGCAAATATTTATTTGAGAAAAATTCTGAGAAAGCGAGACGACAGTTATGTATATAGTTATATCTAATGGTTGCTACATATTTTATCAATATTCGTAAAATCTATTTCAAAATTTATTTTAATCGGGATCAAAGTACGTGAGAGTACGTTTCTATTTTTGTCTCCATTTAGTCATCAATTCATTTATTTTGTTCAGCAAGTTAGGGATTTTGAAGTGTTTTAAGATAATAATTTTTTTTCTAAAAGACATAAGTTCAATCTGTCTCCCTTTCCATAGTATGGTTTAACTTTCGGAGTTATCTCGCAGCGAATGGTTTGCTTTTTAGGATTGCTTTTTAATCACTAAAATACGTAGAGAAAATTGTGCAGTTTTTTTTTTCATATTGTTTAGCGTCAATTGGTAATGGTAAAAAAACAATTATCAATTGTTCATTATAGAAACAAAGAAACGTCGTCTGTTCCTAGATCTGTACATTATGCATTCGCCCCTTCACTGGTCATTTAGTAGGTAGGTAACATTTTATCCAGTTCCATTGACATTTAGTAGAATTATTATTTAGTGTTTTGTTTGTGTGCTTGTTTAATATATTATAGGTAAGTTGTGCTCTATAGTTATTGGTGTTTTTAGTACAGTTATAGCTTACTTTAATATTATTTTTGTCGAAAATCATTTTAAAACATTGGGAATTGAATTTCCCAACGTCAATTTGGACGTTACTGTTGTAACGTTGGTTGAATCATATGATGTTACATTTACGTTATTCTATGTCACTTTCATATTTATTGTCGATTTTTTTACATAATTTAATATCATATAACATTGAGCATTTTTTATAACACCTGAATAGAAAACTATATGGGAGTTCAAGCATATGTGCGTATACGCATATTTTTTACCATACACACACAAACACAGACACAGACACACTCACACATACACACAGAGACACTTGTGCCTGTGTGGCTGTGGCTGTGTGTTTCGTTAAAGATGACTGATAAGGTATTGCCATTAAGATTTTGATTTAATTTTTCTTGTGTTAGTAAAAGTGTTTTATTTTTTTGACACAATGTGCATAAAAACTGTACAAACTTTCTGCATATCCGAAAGCTTTCTACTATTCTTTTAGCCATTATCAACATGATTTTCATTTTTCATTTTCTTTATTTTTAACTAAATGTGTGGGTTCTTTTTTATCTATGTTATAGGATTTTTTATATTCCGAACACAGTCAGCACATTATGAACGTGTTCATAAATAATGTTATTGAGTGTTGGCTATTCTTTTTTATTATTAAGTTTTCAATTATTTTAATGTTTTTTTTTACATGTAGATGAGATCAACGTAATTATCTATAAATTTATATTTACATTGGTCACGCAACAACATAGCTGTCTAGACGACTTATATTACACATCCATTAAAATTCATTTAAACACAGTGAAAATCCTACAAGACCCCTTCTGAAACATACATAGAAAGTAAATATATGATAGTCTATTCCATGCACTAACTTGTATAAAATGGGGATTGATGCCTAAATACACAATATATATATATATATATATATATATATATATATATATATATATATATATATATTATACGTTATTTTTAGATATAATTTAAGTAAATTTAATTAGTTTTAATTAAAACTTATAAATTTCATTTATAGGCCTGAATATTCGTGAAATGTCTTAGAAAATATCCGTTCCCCAAAAAGAATCGAATCTGCAACACTTTACGGGAACCGAATTACTGTTTATAAACAGTGACATTTGACAATTTTTCTCGATCGATCATTTCTGCTCACGAAACATATCTTAACGAAAACTACGTAATATACGTTATTTTTATATATTATAAGTTACTGTTATATATACAATAAATGTAAAATGTTCTGTTTTTTTTTAATTAAACAGGATTCATTGCAATTACCGGACTTAATTTTCTGTAATTATTATTATATGTACAAAAGTAACGTAAAACAGAAAATATATTAAATAATTATCGGAGAAAAGATTTAAAAAATTATCAAACATAATCCATTTCCTAATATAACATCTATAAATTAATCGACACCAACATAGACAATAATTACAAAATTCTGCACAGGACATAATAGCAGGTTACCATAAAAGAAATGGTCTTCCTAATAAACTTCATCCGAAATAAGCGTTATTTTTACAGACTGTCTAATAAATAAAAGCAGCTATCCAGATATATATATATATATATATATATATATATATATATATATATATACATCTCAAAACCAAGTGAAGTTACGTTCATAGTAGCAGTTCTAGCCTGTCCTATTATCAGATTCAGTAAATTAATGGGCATCACACAATCATTTACTGAACATATTAGAGCTACTTCAGAGACTATATTCACTTTTTTAGCTCTATCACAAAACGTAGATCCAGGAACATGCATAACAGATTCGATATTTGTAGCCTGTATAGCAACATAACACATGTATTCGATGAACAAGTAAATTCAATCTGGATTGAAAAACACCCAGCAATTCTAAATTCTAGATTCAGCAAGAAATTCATTATCGATAGTATAGACCTAACCTTGAATTTGATTACAAAATCTATATTCAAACCTTAGATACCACGATGGGAACGAAAATGTCACCAATATATGCCACCCAAAACTTAAGCGTACTTTGATGAAAACCTTTATAAAAATGATGGGTAAAATATATAATGAAACGCTCTACTAAATCTTGGAAGAGATACTTAGATGATTGCATCATCTTTTGGAAATCCTCATGAGGCAATATTAACGAATAAAAATAACGAATTCACTCGAAAACATGCGAATTTTAAATTCACCGAAGTATATAATTTTAAGGAACAGCCATTCTTATATATAATCTTCAGAAATAGAAATATCGCAAATATCTACCACAAATCTACAGACATTCAACGACATCTTCATTTTAAGAGCCGTCACTCAAAGCTGTCTAAATCTTATCCCCTATTCTCTAGCATGTAATATTGGCTCTATAGTAGCCGACAAACCACTCCGAAAACATTCCTAGAAAAATTATATACATCTACCAAAAAATGAGTTTACCCCTAATAAACAAATGTTTTGAACAAGTAAAATTACCTTTAGACCAAATACCACAACCAAAGAAACGACACAACGAAGAAATTCTCTCATAGGTCTTAACATCCATGAATCCAGAACTATTTACAGAAATAACAAGAAACGTAGACCAACTTAACAAGAATAATAAAAGGAAAGATATAGTAAAAACTACGAGATTAATTAAAAGCAAATGCCAATCGATAAATCTAAACACACGTTAGCCGCATCCAAATTTAATCAACACACAATACAAGAAAAATGTGGGGTTTGTGAAATAATTACAGACGTTAACTCCTACAGTTTCGAAGAACCCCGTAACAACATTGACAATAACAAGAAACTGAAACTATAACTCCAAAAATGTAATTTATTTATTCAGGTGCACAAAATGCAACAATTCTCATATAAGTATCACTCAAACAACAGATTGTCTCTACACAAAATACAACATTAAATTACCAGACAAAAGAAAACTATTTGTGTCAAAACACACCCACAAATGCAACAAGGGTAACTTTAAAATCATACCAATCTATCAAACAGACGATTATTCTTACCTCGAATTACAAGAAAAAAACCTTTATAGACATAATTAAAAAGCACTAATGAAATCATAACTCCAAATACATTAACACACACCATGTAGCCGTAGTGGCAAAACACATTGGTCGGACCACACACACACACACACACACAGAGAGAGAGAGACACACAGAGACACACAGACAGTGAGAAAACACAACATACAAATTGCAGTGTCTCTATAGAGGTTTCTTTACAATAATATGGAAAGCATATATATACACACATAATGGTAATAAAAAAAAACTCAAAAAAATTAGACGCAACACAAGCGCGCGGGCATACACGCAGGCACAGACTATACCTACACACCAAACGAATTGTATATAAAAACAATTTCCTTGTAATAATGCAATATATATCTATGCAGAAAAAAAACACAAACACACAAGAATAGTATGGATGAAAAAATTCACGGGGGCATAACAAATAGATAAGAACAAAACGTCCTGTCTTTCTCTTTCTCTGGCCCAATTTGTTCTATCACACCTAAAGGAAAGGAACATTTTTCGCCCAGTCCAAAATGTATTCGGATGTTTACTACGACACACAAAAGACAATAGTCAAAAGACTTAACATGGAAAGAAAAATAATATTTTCTATATAATACGTGAAAATAACCATTATCCCTCTACTGAAGTCCCCAAGACTGGAAACACGTGTATCAAAATATATGGAATAGAGTATATAAAAAATCTAAGATTATAATGAAAAAAGTTTGCAGTTTTTTCTCTCTTCCAAATATACATTTTCTATATATAAATTATCTAATCTTTGTACTTTCGGATTTTAGTAGCCATTAACACCTACATGTTGGCTTATTTTATTTTCATTTGACAGGATGTGAGGAATGTCTAATGCCTATCCGCTCAGCATGACAAATTGTAGTGTTAAGTTCGAATTTCATTATATTTTGTTACATTGATTCACGCGTAAATATCTTTGAAATTCAATGAATCCATATCGTTTCTTTCCCCATCCATGGATTAAATAGTAGGATTTTAAAAAAAATGATTAATATGTTACCCCAAAAGATATGTCCTTGTCAAAGAAGAATTGTTCATACAATACTTCTCAAATGTGTTTCGTCTTTAAATAGCCAATACAGAGTTGATAATCTGTAAAACCGAAAAATAACCCTCATTTTCAGATATCATTTACATGTGTCCAACTAATGGTTCATGTATTAAGAAATTTTTAAAAATTTATAAATAAAACCTATACAGTGTATTTGCTCTTAAATTGTATTTATTGTTGTTGGGTTACTTGTATTTAATACCTGTTCTTATCCTTAAAATAGGCACATTGATTTGATCACTTCATTGCAATCAAGGAGATAATGCTAGTAAGATGTAAGCGGTCACTGAGATTGAAAGAGACGAAGAAGACCTAATTGAAGAGAAATGTCGATGAAAGGATTCTAGATGACAGAAATTGGCGATTGACGTTGCATTTCGTAAGCAACACGGGAGCAAGAACGCGGAATTGGAAACTATTAGAATAGACCATACGGTTATACATAACTATTTAGACAGTAAAACAATGACAACTACTTAGTCATCAAGTAATAAACTTAAATATATGTGGTTGGGATCATTAGAACAATTTCCATGACAATATTTGTAGAACAATCAGTGGTCACAGAGGCATATGCTGAGATGGGATAGTAGGTCAAGACATATAATATAGACACTCTTTTTTTAAAATAAACACTCGACCAGATAAGGTAACAAGAGTCGGATGAATAGCACATTTATAAATTTGCAAGGTGGACACTAGGTTTATATATATATATATATATATATATATATATATATATATATATATATATATATATATATATATATATATATATATATATATATATATATATATATATATATATATATATATATATATATATATGAGTGAACATTGAAGTCAACACTTAGAAGGCGACAGGCTGTTTCATGCCAGACGCAATCGTGAACTGACGATTGCTTCTAGCAGGAAACAGCCTGTCGCCCTAAGTTTTGACTACAAAAAGTTCACTTTTTATATTTACACACGCTCTATCTATGATATTGAGCAATTTATCCCATAAATTTAGCACACCTTAAGAGTATATTTCTTCATATATATATATATATATATATATATATATATATATATATATATATATATATATATATATATATATATATATGTGTGTGTGTGTGTGTGTGTGTGTGTGTGTGTGTGTGTATTGTGTGTGCATCTGTATGTGTGTATGTTTATGTGTCTGTGTGGAGAGGATAAATTAGGAACTTAATAAAATAACATAAAGAGATGTCAAAGAGTTTTCATGTAATCTTACTCTTGACTGATCGATTGATTCATTTTCTACTGCTTATTAACCCTTTGCAGGTTATTTAAAGCCAGAAAATTCTTTCGATTGTAAGAATCTTTGTTGAGATAATAATAGTTTAGCTATACAAGTTTTAATAATTAACCCATAGCTGGGAGGAGAAGATGTGGATTCATACGTCTCCCCAATGTGTTTGCGCGTAAGTATGATGAGTACAACGGCAATTGAAAAAAAAATTAATTAAATAATTCTCAGGCATTATTCATTACGCCACCTGCACACGCAAACTTGGTATTCTCAATGATCACTCAGCAAGTTGCTGAGAAGATTCGATATTGCTTAACTTCTGTGATCATAGAAAATATTACTTAATGTATAGATAGATATCTAAAAGTGATATGTTAATGTATCATTTTACCAGGATAAATTGTCGTAGGAAAAGTATTTAAACTTGGTTACATCAAATTGACCCGAGCCAAAGTTCAACTCCCGTTTCGGAGACATACTACTTTACACTGGTAAATTCTGCTTGAAGCTTTCTTTATTTCATTCATAACGTTCTCTACATGAGAGGTTAGAAAGTTGCAGGCAATGGTTTCTTTTGCCCTTAGCTTTAAACGTATCAGATGTATCTTTTCTTCCCCACTGTCTGGTTTTGGAAATCAAACAGAATTTGCTGGCCAATAAATAATATTTTCTTTCATTGAATTTTTATCTGTACTTTTATGGTTGTCTGAAAGCGAATGTCTTGAGTGCGTAAGTTGGTCGTCTAATGTAGGGATGCATATATATATATATATATATATATATATATATATATATATATATATATATATATATATATATATATATATATATGCATCCAGACTTTAGACGAACAAATAATGTAAGGATGCATATGTGTATATATATATATATATATATATATATATATATATATATATATATATATACATGCACCCTAAATTAGACGACCAGCTATATATATATATATATATATATATATATATATATATATATATATAAAGTGAGAGAGAAAGAGAGAATATAAACCGGTGTAGTGATTTTCTAAACGTAACTTATCTTTAGCATAAGGCCGAAAGTATGAGACATCCAGCGGGTCCAAACATTATTCAGTCTTAATGGATCTAGTGAGACAATCCTAATAACCATTATACTACATCGAGGTGAGTATAGCAGTTAAAATGAGTATTACATTTTGAACAGAAAATGCTGCTTTGGGCTTAATCACTCCAGCTATTATTTAACATGCTAGTCCCCCAAAGCTGATGGTGTATTTAAACAAATTATATTCTATACCGTTGGCGTACTCAAGAAAAGTAGTATATGCACTGTCTACTTTAATATTCGTCAGCATAAGTGAATATTCAATGCCAGAGTAACGTGTTGAAAAAGTGAATGTCAAGCAGATATTGAATGTTTTGAGTATACCAACAAAGGAGGGAATATTTAACACAAAATTCCAGTGAAGCATTGGAATAGAGTAATATGCCTTCCAGAAACCAAAATAGCATGACATGGAAAATATCGTTAGAAAGAAAAAATAAAAGCGATCTGAACGGCCATGCAAGATCTATAATATATAGATGGGAAATCTGGACAATTTCTAGAAAGATAAAAACTTGAAAGTGAAGTGACAAATATATACGGAAAAGAGTGCACAGTAAATATGATCAGCGGTGCAGGTAGAAGAAAAATAAGAGCAAAGAGATTCATTCATACACGCGTTAAAATACGTAACTTAATGAGGTACGTGTGTTTAGAAAATTTATAAATCAAGACATACTGAAGACAAGAAAAACAAGGAAGAATACGAGAAACCTATCTATCGAATTCGAGAAATTGGCGGCAAAAATGGATTATAGTAATGCTAAAGTTTAAAATGTATTCATGCAGCAAAATGAACAAAAAAACAACAAAATACCTACTACGCAAGTGTTGTAGAGGAATATATTTTCGCTGCCGACACTTGAGTTTGAACATAGATCGCCGGTGAGCAAACACAAGGGATCCCTTTACTGAATTAAGTAGACCGCGTGACCATAGAGGAAACGCATATATGTAGTAAGTAGTTGACGACTAAAGATCACTATCTCTTGTCTATCCTCTATATTATTCGGATCGTTATTCCTACTCTATCCTCTATTACTATTCAGATCGCTATTTCTATTCTATCCACTATTACTAAACGAATTCGAACGAGTATTATCGAGCAAGTACTATTAGTGGGAGTGCTATTTCAAGGCGGCTGACACCAGCATAGTTCAACGGCGTACTATAGGTGTATCAGCGATTACAAAGTCTCTACTACAATGAGCATTACGAAAGTGACAAAGACTATTCGTTGACATCATAAAAATTGTCAACGTGTGTTCGTTGAGATCACAAAACGGTTATTTTCTCATATTGAAAAATAAGATAGCTCGTATATCATAACACATCCCCACCTCTCTCTCTCTTCTTTATGTTTATGAACAGTTACGTCTCCACAACTTGTGCCGAGGGACTTTTATTTTTGTTCCTTTTTCTTAGGGATGAAAGTATTTTTCCCTGCTGATATCCTGTCATTACTCATAGAATTTATCAACAATTATTAATGAATATATAACGACGGTGATTGAATTGGATAATCGATCGACTTTGGGATGCTGTGGCATGGGGGGGGGGGCTAAAATACCGTCTGTTTATAGAGAAACAAATATAATTAACAGAAACACCAAACAGGAAGCTTTAGAAATCAAATTTATAATACTTCTTACAAAACTCCTTCGGCAATTCAATCCCTGGTGTTCGTTGACATCACAAATGTTATCAATACCAAAAACGCAGAAACGAAAACCAATCCAATAACATAAATCTAATAAAATAGACTATAAGCACAAACATTTAGAACTCCTAAAGAGAATCAATCAATAGGTGATTGTAAATAACTTAAAGAAATGACCCTCTGCAAAAGTTTATTCTTTGCTGAATTTCCTTAAACCCTCACTAGTCGATATGCAGTAAAAGACAAAGAAATGTCCGCATCCGTAGAAAGTCGAGTTTTAGTGTATAAATGTACATAATACTAGTCAAAAAGTGATTTAGTATTTTGTTTGGTAAACTTTTTTTCTTTTATACTCGTCTTAATTCTTCGTGCCATGCTGTAGATTAAATTCTTCAATACGTCAACCACCTCCGTCATTTACCCAACATTATTTTGTCAAAAAGCTAATCTACTGTGTTAACTTTTCGCGTGTCTATTATTGCCCAAAAGTTTTCATTTGGATTAAGGTCAGGACTCTAAATAGGCCACTGGAAGAGTCAAAGTAATGCTGGAAAAATTTGACGGAGAGTGACATACTAAAGAATTTAGTCTATAGCGTGACACGAAAAATTAAGGCCGTTATTAAAGCAAAAGGTTACCCAACAAAATACTAAACCATTATTTGACTTGTATAATGTATTTATACACCTGTATTAATAAACAAATTGTGTGGAGTAATGGATAGCGGCTCGGATTGAGGAATCCATTACATTCACTTCCGTGCTAATAGCTTTGGAGAAGATATGAATCCTATACTTCACCCACCAGCTATGGGTAAATAGAAGGACAGACCGGGTTCTATAGCTTTGGATGGCAACTGGTCTAGCGCAGAAAGAAATGACAACTTACTGCGGGGAAAAAAAAAAACAATCTGCCTCGTCAGTCATGTATCGAAATATACATGATCGGCTAAACGTGTGTCACGCATAGCACACGAATGACTAACTTGATAAAAATACAAAAATCGATTTTCTATGAGTCCATTTTTTTTGTCTCAGAGAGGAAGTCTTTGAGGTGGATTCCAATTTACATTAAAATCGTAAGTTTGACATCATGTGTACATAGTCGATGGGAACTTAGACGTGGTGTAATTGTTAGTAAATCTTGTCTAGTTTGACAAATTACAACTTAAGTGTGATTTCGATCCTCACTGCGTGTCCCATATTTTCGACCTTGCTTCACATCTAAGATACGCTTAGAAAATCATCCGGTGTACATGATCTACTTCTGTTTTAGTTGGCAATATTTTAGATCGTGTAAACATTTATGTAGTATTGGCTTTATACTCAAACGATATACTTTTAAAAATAAACATTAGCATTTCCATCAAGTATGATATAATTTTGAAGTATTTTGAGTTGGATACGAAATAGAAATAAAGATTTGAAGAGGAACAAAATAAATAGTCTACAGAAATCATTATGGTGAATTCAAGGACATAATTATTTAATTTAATCAAGTAAAATAAAAGTTGTACACAATACCTTTATACGTAAACACAATTTCATAAATAGACAATTACATCATCTTCAAATTTATCTTTTATTAAACATTACAGAGAAAGGAGGAAGTTGTTTTTCTCTTTATCTCACATTAAATTTTACTTCAGTTTCGTTTCTTATAAAATCCACGAAACAAGCTGATATAATTGTTTTCCGTATGAAGAGGGATTTCCGCATCTTCAGCAAATACTAAAAATCTATGGATATTCTCTGCATCGAAGGGACGCAAAATCGAAATAGCTAGATAAAGGTTCGCAATTACGTTAAGAGCTTTAAGAGGATGCTGGAGAAATTCATAATCATAAATACACCAGTTGAAATACACCACCTATTTGAAGTCATCTTCTCCGAGTGATGATAGGTGTAGAAT
>CAHIKZ030001746.1:950000-957500 GCA_903632075.3 Acanthosepion pharaonis | reverse complement strand
ATTATTTACAGTGATGCAATCGCTTATTCGACAAATATTTTTATAAAAAAAAAGAACATTAGTCGTATATCGGGGTTGATATGTTCAGAAATATTGTCTTTACTGTTATTAAAACTGATTAATATTAATAGATTAAATTGTTTATGATAATTGCTAAATTTATATGTGTAATTCTATGAACAGTTTCAACATATCTATGTGCATATGGACAGTGGTGGAAATAAGTTCACGACACCCTATGAAATTGTTAATAATTTTCTTATTATTGCACAAATCCCTCTGAAAATTTGCGTGTGGTACCGATGGCTATTAATATACATCTTCGATTATATAATAACTTTACCCCAAAAACAAGTTATTAAGAAAACGTCGTTTTCGAGGGCGGGAATAATTATAAGACAGTTTTGGAAATTTGCATAACTGGTTTACTTCAGGATGCCAAAGGAAGAATAAGCGCATGCGCAGATTATGAAAAAGGACTCTGATCATGATTTTAAGCCACGTGAGTCCTATTTAAAAATTTCATAATTGAATACAGTTACTGAAAATGCCTAGAAACTTCCCCTCATAATGAAAATGAAAAAGGGCAAATTCCTGTTTATAAACTGGAAGGAAAATCTATAAGTTCCATTACAAGAGAACTGTCGAGGACCTGAACAGTTGTGAGAAATTATCTAAAGGACACTGAATCGCATGTCACCAGAAAATATCCAGGTCGTTCACCTAAAATTACAAATGTAGACAGACATCGACTTTTTCGAGAAGTTTATAAAGGACAATCAAGCTCAAGAGATCTGCAAAACTCTCAGAATTTACCCATCACTCCAAGAAGAGTTCGTCAATTTCTCCATGAAACGCCAAGTCTCGTATTTCCAAACAGGAAGACCGCCCCTGCTTTAAATGCTAAACACAAGAAGATGCACGTAGATTGGGTAAAGAATAAAGTAACATAGACAAAGGAGAAATGGGAAGCCGTCGTGTTTTCTGATGAGAAAAACTTTAATTTCGATGGGCCCGATGGCTACCGGTATTATCAGCATGAAGAAAGGAGAAGCAGCTGTTTTCAAAAAGATCATTTCGAGGAGAATATGTCATGGTTGGGGAGCTTTTTCTGCGTCTGGAAAGGCTAATTTAGTCTTGATGGAAGAGAAACAAAACTCTGCTCGATATATCAATGTGTTGGAAGTAATGTCTTGTCCCATTTATGAATCGTCTAGACACCAATAATGCCATTTTCAACAGGAGAGCGCAGCCGTACACACTTCTAAGCTCACTAAAGACTGGTTTAAAATAAAAATATTGAAGGTTTCGACTGGCCCACTATGTCTCCAGATTTAAACCAAATAGAACATTTGTGGGGAATTTTGTCAAGAAGATCATAAAAAAAAAATCAATTTGAAGATAAAAAAACTTTAACATTTTGCATTAATTAGAATGAAATTACATCTGAGACTCTGAGAAAACTTATTGATTCAATGCAAAACAGGTGTGCTGAAGCATTACAACTGAAAGGGAATAAATGTAAATATTGAATTTTGTATAATATTGTTGTTAAATACAAATTTTCAAAATTATCTGATGCGTATTTTCACCCTCGAAAACGTATTTTTTCATAACTTTCTTAATGACTATTTTGGTGGAAAGTTCTTATAAAATCGAATCTGTATACTAATACCCATCGAATCTAGGTACCTCACACAAAATTTCAGAGGGATTTGTGCAGTAATAAGAAAATTATTGACAATTTCATGGGGTATCTTATACTTATTTCCACAACTGTAGGTGTGCATTCGTATGGGTGAGTATATGTGATTGAACATTGACGAAATAGCTTACAAAAAAACAATAAATTAGGCAATTCGATTTTTAATATAATTTAAAACTGAGTTTTCACAAGTTCTTTTACCTTTCTTAACGGAAGATACAAGATTTTGTTTCCCCATGCGCTTGTCCAAAGTTTTCAATTTAGTACTGTCCTTTTCCTAACTTCACTGCTATCCATGTCTGGGAAGCCCAAACTAGACAGCTATAGAAAGAGAAAATCAGGGATTGGAAATATTTCCATTGTCTGTTAAAAGTGAAGACAACTAAGCTGTAATTTGAAACCTTCTTGTTGATTTTGTTTTACCAACCGGTTACAGCAATTCCACATTTTGATAGCTCTGGAATTAATATCGAAAAAAATAAGGAAGTATATCCATATTTAATCATGATCCCAAAATAAAGATTCTGCCATTTATTCGTTTAGAATTTCGGTAACTCACAATCATCAAAAGATCTTTGGATATTTTCGTTGGAATAGAAATGGAAGCATACAACTTCAGAGAAATTCCAACGTCAGCTTGAGCTTTTTTTACGTTTCCATGTCTGGGGTGATTATTCAAACTTTGCAAGGGGATTTAAATTGGATACAAGTGAGAGTTCGTCTCATCATCACAGACGGGGCGTTTGCAAAAGGCGAAACGATTCTGGAATGTAGACATTTCTTTTGCACTTATTTTTCTTTTCCGCTTTATGCGTTTATTGATTCGTTGCAAAGAAAGTAAGTTTTATCTGGAATAACACAGCTTTTATAAAGCGATGTAATTTGCAATATCGATTCGATTGACGGGAGAGGAAACCAAAAATAAGTATGGAACGGATTATTAAGAGGCAAAAAATGGAAGTACGAATTGTTGGCCTTTAATATTCCTTTATCTCCTCTTGAAACTTCACCCGACCCTAACCTTCTAAAATATAATTTTTTAGAATTATTTAGATAGTTTGATTTTCGAGTAATCCAGTGTTGTTTCTCTCTGTTTTAAAAAATGTTTCTTTCTTTCTTTCTTTCTTTCTTTCTTTCTTTCTTTCTTTGGTTTGTTCATTCGTTTTTTCTTTCTTCTTTCACTTATTTCTTTTGTTCTTTCGTTAGTTAATACTTTCTTTTATTTTTTATTTCATTCTTTTCTTCCTTCTTTCGTTAATTCTGTCTTTCGTTCGTTTGTTCTTTCTTTATTTCTTTTTCTTTCTTTCTTTCTTGCGTTCGTTCTTCCTTTATTTCTCTCTTTATTTCGATGTTTCTTTCTTTTTTTTTCTTTCTTTCCTTCTTTTGTACCTTATTTCTTATGTTCCTTTTTTCTTTCGTTCTTTACTTACTATGTAACATACGCTTCTAAGAGAGATTTGCATGCACCTTCGTGTCTATCTATCTATCTATCTATCTATCTATATATATATATATATATATATATATATATATATATATATATATATATATATATATGACGATTGCAACACTGCCAGACCGTACTCAAATGAGAGCAGCCCTCTCACTCTTTACGTCTCGTTCGGCGTCCATAACCCCTAAGTTGATCCTTGAAACCATCATTCGATTTTATGGGTATCATGCTTACATGAGAGATAAATTCAGTATTCTTGATTGGGTTGATTCGATCTTCACACCCAACAAATATCCAGCGTACAATCATTTGTCTTCTCACATACACACTATTTCTAAGATGGCATATTGGCTGACACAGTCAGTACCTCGTATATCTGAGCCTGCCTGAGACACATTCTCAATGGTATTCCATTCATCCCTAATAAAGTGCCTCCATCTGTACGGTTGAAAGTCAATTCTTCCCATTTATGCACATCAACGTCCAATACATTCAGATTATACTTCAATGTATCTTTAAACCTCCTCCTACGCTTGTGTTGTTGATACTTATTTATAGTTGACTTTCCGTAGAAAAGT
Source organism: Acanthosepion pharaonis (assembly GCA_903632075.3). NCBI lineage: Eukaryota > Metazoa > Mollusca > Cephalopoda > Sepiida > Sepiidae > Acanthosepion > Acanthosepion pharaonis. The sequence continues at coordinate 953,764 of CAHIKZ030001746.1, read as the reverse complement.
TGTTTTAGAATCCTCTTCTCTTCCTTCGCAAATCTTCCCAACGTATCTAGTTGAGGACTGTTATTGTTTCAATGCTGCTGAATTAAGATTTTCTAAGAACAACACACTTTGGTATCAAATAGTCATTTGATCTTAAAGGTATGTCTATGGCATTTTTGAATGTATCGCTCAAGACATTTTATATGTATATTGACTATATTTCAGAAGAGTAAATAATGCACATTAAGACAAAAGCCATATGAAGACATTCTCCAGCCAAAATACATGACCATAAAAATGTTAAAAAACAAGAAGCAGTTAAATCCGTCAGCACCTTTTATTTAAAATATATAACAGATAAATTAATTGCAAACAGAAATAATTTATATATTAATTACAAAAATAAAAAGAACAAAAAAAAATCAACAACATAATTTCCCATTCGTTTATTAGACATAAAATTAAATTAAAATAAATTAGATTTATTAGATATTAAATGAAATTAAATTTATTAGACATTAAATTACGTGACTTTGCATCCGCAATAATTCAACTGAACTTTTCAAGTTAGTCTGATAAATATTTATGAGCTTTTCTTAAATTTAAAAGATTCGAAAATCTACCAATATTTGAATACTGTTCTTTAAAAAAATACTTGTTGCAAAATAAATTTCGTATATTTGCCAGGATCAGATCCACTAGAGGACGAAACGCCTAGGCTAAGAAAAGTTTCGTTTTCATTAGACGCGCACACACACACGTACGCACACACGTGCGCACACACACACACATATATATATATATATATATATATATATATATATATATATATATATATATATATATATATAAATATATATATATATATATATATATATATATATATATATATATATATATATATATGAATGCCTGGGAGCATATATATATATATATATATATATATATATATATATATAGTCATATATTCGATCCTATATATATATATGTCTATATATATATATATATATATATATATATATATATATATATATATATATATATATATATATATATATATATATATATATATATATATATATATATATATATATATATATATACATACATATATATATATATATATATATATATATATATATATATACATTTATATATATATATATGTATATATATATACGCGCCCAGGCACGTGCATGCTTACGCACGCCTACTTTGAATTTATCGTTTCGAGACATTTCAACAAATATTGACAAAAAAAACTAAACCTTGTTTTTTTTTTTTTTTTTGAGGTGTTGATGAGTATATCTTGGAAAGACCGATTACATTTAAGAAACTCCGCACGTATTATCGATCTAATTATATCATTCATTTTTAAGTTTAAGAAAGTTTTTGAATTTGAATACCAATTGGGTTATATACCTTCACTTACTTAAACAAATAACGGTGACGTGTAAATCCATCTCCTCCCACAGATATGAATTAAATAATTAAATATGTACACAGAATGTTCATTGTTATTCTCGAAATAAATTGTTATTGCAAAAAATAAATTGTTGCAAAAGAAAATATTATTCTTACAAATCCAAATATGTTTTAGCTTTACATAACCAGCAAGGTGTTAATAAATCGTTAAAAAAAAAGAACAATTAACTTCTTTCGGTCATAATTCATTCAGTTACTTTTTTCTTTCCTTTTTTTTTGTATCTCTTCATTCTGTTTTCTTTATTCTTACATATTCGTTTCTTCCGTACTTTATTTTTGACTTATTTGAAAACGTCGTTTCCATCTTTTCGTTTTTGTATCTCCTAACATTTCTCTATCGTTAACCATCACTTAATTATTTTTTATTTTCATAAGCAACATCATTCACTTTCCTTCCGTACATTTTTAATATTCAATTATTTTCTATTTTTGAGCGAAGTTAGGTTCTTTCGCAATCCTTTATCCATTTTCGCCAATTCGATCGTTCCTTTCATAATTTTCTCATCTGTTTCACATTTATTCCCTTCTTTCCTATGCTACTTTTCCTTTTCACATTTTGACTATTTTTATTTGTTATATTTTATACTGGTTTTCTTTTTTTTTCCATTTCCGATTTTTTACTCTACTACTTATGAGTTCTATCAATTCGATTTTCTACATTTCTTCGCCATTGTTATAAATTGATAGATATTTTTTGACCGTTATTTTTTTGCCTCAACTGTGATACAGTTTTTAATATATATATATATATATATATATATATATATATATATATATATATATATATATATATTATACTTTTAGCCTTGAAACTAACAACTTTCATGAGATTATTTCGTTGAAAAAGTTCCTGTCAAATTTTAATTATATAAGATACTTAAAAAAATCAATTTAAAAAACATTTTCGAAACTGCCTTTCGTGAAGAGATATTCGTTGGCACAACAGGAAAATATTTTTCATGGATACTTATACATGTGCGTATCTTTCGGAGACGAGGTATTGTAAATATTTACACTATTTATGTTGTTCGGGCTGTTGTCCTAATCTTTATTACCCTACTCACGATGTTTCGCCCATTTGCCTTCTTCAGGTTATATACTCCATGGCTGTAGATTTTTCTAATTGCACGTGCCATGCATTTTTTCATATCGTGGTTACAGTTGTTCCCCTTTAGTCCGTCAACTCTCGAATTTTTTTTTTTTATTTTTTTTTTTTACTATTTTTTCACCATTGCTGCGAATTTGAGTAAAGCCAAATTTTGGATTAATTCAACAGAAGCTTTTATCCCCAATGACAAATAGTCCATATGATATTTTTCCATTCGCTTAAACATAGTAGCAGTAGCAGCCTTGTATCAGCAGGAGCTCTCAAATATAAAATCACTTGAACGCTAAAGTAACTCTTAATTCCGGGTTTCCCTCTTTCGAACTTTCTGATATAATTTTTCCACGCTGAAGGTAAAAGGGCTGTGAACGCTTTATACTAAAACCCACAAACACAGTCCGTTCCCTTTATAACATATTCATGAACATTTCGTTGTCTATGCAATTTACTACTAGCAAAAGAAACACTTGTTTCATACTTTACTTACTTAGTTTTAATAAATATTATCTTGCCTTGCAAATCAATTGGTCAGTTATTTGGGGAATGCACTGTTTTTCGCCATCATTATTCATGTAATGTAAATTGTTCCCAGAATAAACCTTGCATATTTCATTACTGAAGTATCGAATCACAAAACCCTGCTTATACACTTTAACTCTTTACTTCCTTAAACACATTAATTTAAACAAATGTCACTATGTTTTAAATAGAAGTGTGCATTTCTCAAACTTTCATTGTGATTATTAATACTTTTACTCATTAACATTGCATAAATATCAATAAAATGGCCAAATAACTTTACTTTAGAGTATCTGAAGTAAAAAATTATTCACACTAATGCCCGTCGGTCTATGCAACTTCATCTTCATGTATATTAATTATTTTCTAGATCGGCTGTGATATTAAATGATCGGCTGTGATATTAAATGATTAAGACAGTCAATATGGCGAAAACAATAAATACAGTTAGTATTTATTGTTTTCGCCATATTGACTGCCTTAATCATTTAGGACGAATGATCCATTCTTAGAGACTAAAGTTAATCGATTAAAAAAAACAAAAAAAAACTTACGTCACATCATTGTTTTCAATCAGCCGTTAGGTTTAACTCCAAAGTAGCACCTGCCATTCACTGTTCAGAATTTTCCTATGTTTTGCAAGAATTTCCGGATATTAAGGAATTAAATTTTAACA
>CAHIKZ030001746.1:887500-945000 GCA_903632075.3 Acanthosepion pharaonis | reverse complement strand
ACGTCTTTTGAATATATCATAGTAGTGTAATAAATTCCAAATGTAAATTAACGAAGCTCAAAGCACTTGATAATACCGATATATGGAAATAATTCCGTTACTAATAATTTGATTCAGGCCGGAGACATTAATAGCTTTCCTCCTCAGAGATATTTATTAGTTATCTTTAAATTAATTTGAATTCTAAGTTAAGATGATATATCTCTTTCTAGTCGCTTTTTCTGACGTTTACAGCTCTGAAATTCCTTCTTCAATAACAGCTTCTAGAATGAGAGAGTTTCTTGAACTGTTCAAGGTTACTTAGCGGAATAGAACGCGACAGACGAATTAGCGATTTTAGTACATATATATATATATATATATATATATATATATATATATATATATATATATATATATATATATATATATATATATAAAGAACAATAAGATATAAAATCCGGTGTTCTTATAGATATTTTTTTTTTACAAAATAGTGCTCAATATAAATTTACAGAGCATTAATATTATAAATTAATTGCACCGAAAAAATATTTTAAATCAATTAATTTATAATATATATATATATATATATATATATATATATATATATATATATATATATATATATAAGGTGTGTGTGTGCATGTGTCGGTGTTTGTGTGCGTTTATGTGTGCGTGCGAGGTGCGTGTGTTGTGTGTGTAAAATTTGTTTGAATAAATCTGTCGAGAAGGCACACTGAACAAAATAGACAATCGAAAAATAAAACTTAGTCCTTTCGCTTCGTCACTTGAATTTATCAAGGAAAGCGATGATAAACAACATCGAAATTTTTTGTTGTTACATGAAATTCAAAAATTGAAAATCTTATATATGTAATGATGAGACAGTACATTGTCTAAATTTCGTTTGTTGCCCACCGTACGGATAATGAGCATGGTCCTGACATAGAAAAATGCAACTCTGATCAAAGGAGAAATAATTCACTTGGACGAAAATGTTTAGGGAGTGCTGTGATCGCAAGGTTATGTACAGTAAATTTGTACCAATAGCTCTTACAACTTTTTTCCATCCCCAGCAAATCTCGTTCATTCACATGTGATGTAGACGCACAAACAAAAAAATGTCGTCTGATGATTTCCTAAAGGACGAAACGCATTGCAAGAAATATTTTTCTATATTTTTATTTGTCATAACTTTTTCTCCAATTCCATTATATATATATTTTTATATGTTTATATTTGATTTGTAACCTGTAGTCGATATTAAATTTGTCAAATTTTCTCAATTACATAGCGGCTCTTTCAGTAAATGTCGTTCAAGTTTACTTTCCCTCGCCACATCTCTCTCCCCTACCTCGTCTTTCCTCCCTCTTATTCGGATCTTCAACATTAGATCGTCTATGGTGTGTGTATGTCACCACGAAATGTATCTTTATGCATTTAGACATCCGACAACATTCATATTTCTCTTACTTAAACCCCTTCCACTCACCTCTACTAAAATTCTCTCTTTTAAGTTTTAATCTCCCTCCTTCTCTAGTATGTTACCCCTCATACTTACACTCTCTCTAAATTCTGTTTTTATTTCCGGAGTTTTCTGTTTTCTTATTGAATTTGTAGGTCTGATGAAGTGGGTCGTATTTACGATTCCAATGGAATAAATTATGACCATGGAATATTAGTGTTTTAGCATTTTTATTACATCCTTACTCTGTCCTGGACATTGAGTTCTATCTGGATTCTATACTCTTGGAATTTTCATTCAAAAAATATACATGTACGGGTATTTATATATTTTGCATATGTATGTATATTCACCATTAATATTATCTCTCTCTCTCTCTCTCTCTCTATATATATATATATATATATATATATATGCATGGAGAGAAAGGGAGAGAGACTGAGAGGCAGGCACATAGAAGGACAGAGTATGGTATCCTGAATAGTTATCTAATCGTGTAAGAATTTTTTTTATATTTATTGGAAATGCATTTCGTTGACAACTTTTTTAAGCACCTCACACACATACACAGGGAAACAAGCATACTCCCATACTGCGTCTAACTGAGTGCTTAGCACGTTCGCTTCATGACCTTGACACCAGAGTTCGAATCTCACCATGGTAGAGCTTTCAGGGAATATTTTGATGTTGTCGTCCGGGAGTGGTGGTCACAGCATGTAGCATCGTTAAAATGTGCATGAAAAACCATGTATAGACAGAATTTTCAGAAGCCATCGTAGATTGTGTTAGTATGAACTAACAAGTCATGATGACGAAGTATTTTTGCAGATTGTTTCTGTTCAAACACGGTTTGCACACGCAAGATTATGAGGCGTTTACCCCCCAAAATTATTAGTGTTTAAGCCTTTTTATTATACCCTTACTCTGTCCTGGACATTGAGTTCTACCGGATTCTATCCTCTTGGAATAATTTTTTATATAAATATATATGTATGTGTATGCATGTATGTATATATATATTTATATATTTTAGATATATGATTGCATATGCATCTGTATATTTACCACTAATATTATATATATATATATATATATATATATATATATATATATATAAAAGAAATATGTTGTAGTGGTTCCAACGAGAGAAAAGTATGTATATTAAAAAGAAGATAAGAGAGGTGCCGCAAACGTTTTTGGTTGTAATGTGGATTTATCTAGAAAAAAATATTATGCTTTGTTTTACATAATTGTACGACACGTCTTTCTGGTCTGACGACCGTCTTCAGGTAAAATCGGAGATTTCCACATATTATTAAAAATAATTAATTTTTTCCTTATGTTCTTAAATATTCTCGATATGAGACATTCTCTGTTTGTGTGTTGGTAATCCGAATTTCTTTCTTGAATTGGCAATATATATATATATATATATATATATATATATATATATATATATATATATATATACACATACACATACACACAGACACAGAAAGTGGCACAACATTGTTGTTCTGTATAGTTTAAACATGGAAAGATGTGATACTTTCTTGTTATAAATGTAATCAAAACTGCTGTATGGTCATGTGTGACGTACGAGCTGCGACGCGATTTTAGCTTCCGCGTCTCGTATACACGAGTTTGTCGTTGCTTTGAAATTTTTCATGCAACAAAAGAGACTCTCATTATCGTTTCGTCCGTGTATTGGTTGATATATTGAAATGTCATTGTCCTTTGATAATGGGTTATGTAAGCTGAAAGCTTAGATTGGATTTAAACATGTATTGATATGATGATTTCCTTTCGTCTTTCAATGATAATCTTATCAAGATTATCAGACAATATGAAACGAACTTACTTAACATAGACAAAACTTGTCTATATTAAAAGAAATAGTACAGAATATATATATATATATATATATATATATATATATATATATATATATATATATATATATATCCGATATTTATTATATATTTTTTTTTTTTTTATATATATAAATATATAAACAGTATTAATCCTGTCTATGAATTATTTTCTATGAAAATTTCTCGGACATTCAGGTTAAATGGTTTATCATAAACAGAGCATTTGAGTTTATCTATAAAAAAAAAAAAAAAAAAAAAAAAACGTTAAACATAAATAAAATGTGACCCTTGGATAGATGTGAGTTTGGACCCTGGGTTTCACGCTTGGGGATCGTCAGACTAACTGATTAATGTTTAAAAAATTGGGGTTTATGTAGATTGCGTGTATTGGTGTTATTGTGGAAGTGGTGGGGAAATTTCGTCGTTTTGTCATTCAACGTACTAACCCAGGGTCACAAACTCACATCTATCCAACCAAATTTGTTAGCTCTATCTCTGATATTGAGCGCTTTCTAATAAGTACCACGCATATAATATATAAATAATTATACACATATATTTTGTTTATATTTATATACACTTTTCACACACACACACACATATATATATATATATATATATATATATATATATATATATTTATATATATATATATATATATATATACATTATATATATATATATATATATATATAAGCATTTTATATATATATTATTTATATATATGTGCGGTACTAATTGGAAAACTTTCAGTAACATTGATCGAGGTAACATATTTAGTTGGATTGGTGAGTGACTGAGGGTGCGTGTATGTATATCTGCGTACGTCAATGAGTAAACGTGCGTGTGCTTATTTTTGCGTATGTATGACTGGTGTCTCGACGACAATTATTCCTCCCACTGCCATAAAACATCGATATACGCAACCAAATGTAAATACAAAATTTAAAAATTAATCAGTTTCTCTGACGATCGCAAACTTTTTTTACTGCTATTATTACTACTTACTTTCTTACGGCTATCCAAAAATTATTTGTCCACAGTAAAAGTCCATTAAAAATAACATATGATTTGGGATCATGTTGTTGAAGGTAAACAGTCTAGATATCTTTAATGGATCAGACAATTATGTGCCATGCGTGATTCCCGTATCTTTCGATACTTGACTGACGAGGCAGATATTTCTCCCGCAGTATGTTGCCATTTGTTTCTGCTGTAGACCAGTTGACATCCAAGTATATAAAATCCTGTCTGTCCTACTATTTTCCCCATAGCTGGTGGAGAGAAGAGGATTCATAACTTTTCCCAAGGTACGTATCTATTAGCACATAACTGAATGTAATGAATTCGACATGAATTCGAACTCGTCTTCCCTAATTCTTCAATCCAAGTCGCTATCCATTACACCACCGTGCCTCTTTTTTATAGATACATTTCCATAATTCTTATGTATGTAGGTTTATCGATTTCGGTTGAAGTTTGAAGAACATTCTTCCTCTTTTCACTGGCCGACGTTTATGATGAGCTTAACAGCCCGGGATAATTTTCACCTGATTCCAAAGATCATAAATGGCATCTGAGAACACTGAAATGACGTATTGATCGACATAAATTATTCAAAGGCTGTTGGCATTGTTGATCCTCAGACTGGTTTTGAATTCCGAACTGTGTTTTAAGGGAAGAATTACTCTAAATCAATTGGCAAGTTGGAATTTTGTTTTCTAGTTTAATTCTTCAAATGGATGTCTTTTGAATCGGATACATAATGCTGGCGCACGTATACAAACAGCTAGAAAACTTTCAAGGTCAGAGAAGCAGTTCATGAAGTTTGACCTCTGCAGCTCTTAATCACCAGTAGTTAGTCTTAAGCTTTTCTTCAACAGTGACTATTTCATATATTTTTGCAGACGTGCGCTAATATTGTACTGATAGATAGATAAGATCTAATGCATGACAGTTAATACCAAGTGATTGACTTTTGATTCATAATAAAAAGATAAATCAACCGGAATTAAATTGTGCCATCTTCAGCTTCTACAGCCTTCACCTGGTAAGGCCGAATAAGATTCTGTCTTTCTTATTATTATTTGTCATGTTCTTTCAAGGACGTACGCGATCATGGCTCTCCAATTCATTCTATCCCTTGCAGCTCTCAACAAGTTCTTCATTTCTGCTTTCTTCCCCAGACCACTCTCTGTCATCCACTTGCTTAAGCCAGCCAAGTATGTCACGCGTTGTTTACCCTTCTCTCTCTTTCCCTCAATTCGGCCCGTGTGTATCAGATTCTCCAGGCTCTTCTTCCTGATTATGTGTCCGAGTAACATCAGCTTCCTCTTTCTGATGTTAAGTGTAAGCCTTTTCCTTGTTTGCAACCTCTTGAGACCTCTTCGTTCCTCACACGCTCGGTGCATGTTATCCTTAGCATCCTTCTATAGAACCACATCTCCGCTGCCTCGAGTCTCTTCTTTATCTTTAATGAAATCGTCCAACAGTCACTGCCGGAAGAATAACAGATCTCACGTAACAGCACAGTATTCGATTCTTTGTTACCAAAGAAATACCCTATCTCGCAATGCTCTGCTCAGCTTTTGGGATCTCGCCTTGGCAATCTCAATACGACTACAGATCTCAGTGTTGCACTTAGGACAATAAGCTGCAAAACCTTATAAGACTAATAATCAAGCAAACATACGAGCCATTTTCTTTAACAATCTCTTCACAATATTCTCTCATTTTCAATCTTTAAATTTCCCTGACAATGTTTGCCCGAATCAAAATCTCTATCAGTAGAACGAAAAATAAGGAATAGGTTTCTAAGAACCTCATACAAATTAATTGATTTGACAATTTATCACTTTTTGCTTACCATATATATTCACACTCAGAGCAGTGACTAGCGTTGAAACTCTTAACTCAAAACGACATTGTTCACATATATTGTTTTTTTTTTCGGGAACGTTTATACAGTGTTGGGGTGGGGTACTAAAATGTAGAAACATTCCTGCAATAAGAAATTCAATAACATACCAACATTTAGTAAGATAGATTTATGACAGACGTTATTTTGACAGAAAACTGCCCAGCTAATATTAATTAAATTAAGAGTGATTTAAAATGTAGAATCACAGCATCCACAACATTTGCTGTCATGAATTAATTAAATCGAGGTACAAGATTTCGTCTGATTAATTGATACATAGATACTATCATATATATATATATATATATATATATATATATATATATATATTATTTATTATTTTTTATAATTTTTCATATAGACAAAAACAATTTGTTTTTGTCTATATGAAAAAATTATAATAAATAATTATTGCTCTAATCTCGGTATTGAGCCCTTTTTTGAAATAATGATGTGAACGTTAGAATTTATATATTATGTATTGAGTAGAGCAAATATAATTATATATTCGAAAATTATAACAAACATGCAATAAAATCACTACAAATATAGCAATTTGCTTTCAACACTTCTGGTGTCTTATCAAGTGATGGTGGTGAATGTAGAATAAAGGCTTTTAAAAGGTTCAAATCAATCAAACATCCACCGCATCGTATGCTGTATATGAGAATGTGTATTTTTCTCCGTTTCTGCTTTATATAGCTTAATTTTAAACTTACTATAGCTTAAATTTAAAATTGGTAATTTTTAAATTTAAATTTTATTATAAATTTAAAGTCCGCTGTCAAGTTTGTTATATTCACATATACGTGTATTTTGATTGGTCATTCCAGCTTATGTAACAACTTTCCCCCTTACGATGTAAGTTTGATTGATTTCAACGTTTTAAAACCCTTTATTCTACATTCAAACCATCTCTTAATAAGACAGCATAACTGTTGAAACAAAAGGGATATTTTTGTAGTGATTTTATTGCATGTTTGTTATAATTTTCGAATATATAATTATATTTGCTCTACTCTATATTGAGCACTCTTTTAAGAATAGTATTCGTTAGTCATTGGAATTTATTCCGCATACAACAATCCTATACTTGCATATATATATATATATATATATATATATATATATATATATATATATATATATATATATATATATATATATATATATATATATATATATATATATATATATATATATATATATATATATATATATATTTGAACATTGAGGTGATTGCCTGTTTCATGCTAAACGCAATCATCATATCAGAGACACACACACAGACACAAACACACATATATATAAACCGATGTTTGAAGATTGTATAGGTAAAGGTATCATATTCTACGTATATTTAATTAGCAATAATTTTTCTCGCCCATTTATATGTAGTTTCTATTCGGTCGTTATTCGATTTTACATATTTAGTGTAGGGTGCATATATCCTAATATCTATTTATTTTCCCTCTTAACGTAACGTATTCATTTTTACTTATCTAAAATCAGTAAATCATATTTATATTCAATGTAAACGCTCTAAAACTGCCATGAACTTATCTAAATTTAATCTGGAATGCATGTAAATTAATTTTTCCATATAACACGTATTATTTTTCAAGATATTTTATTATTTTAGTAACGCAGAACTGCTTCACAATATTGTGATTTATACAATCTGATATTTAAATAAAGGTAATCATATATCATACATGCTGCCCATAGTCAACCTATTAGACTGCAATCGATAACGAAAATATTAATGTAAAGTAGAAAACTGGAATGGTATTTTTAAAATATGTAACGACTTAAGGCTAGATTAAATATTCCGGAAGAAATTCGCGAGAGTGCACATGTTATTGTACACCGTTTCTACCTCTGAGGCAAGCGTAGGATTATCTGAAATATCATTTCACATGCTTTTAGTCCCATTTCTTATAGTAAGGCATCCAACACAGAAATATCAAATAAACTAATTTTGTGTTCTCAGCTATAAATGCTATCCATTTGTGAGTAAATCTTTTGTTCTCCATCCAATGAATTTGTTTTCTGACAGTGTCAGAATTACATAACCAATCGCGCATGTAATGCATGGCACAAGGTAGTTTTTATTGTGATCCCGACACACGCAAATCGGATTAGTGACAAAATATATTACATCCACGATTTGTCTTTCAGTGTATCAAGAAATTACATAGCCAGATTGATTTAATCTTTATCATTCTGAATGTGACTTCATTTATTGTACAAAATGTTTATACTGCCACTGAAAATGACTCTGATCCCTGCAGAATAGTGTGACTGGTTTACATTATTGTGTTGTGATATACTGCTATGGCAATAAAAACAACTTTCACTGAAATTAATAATAAGGATACTGCAAGTGGAAATCCTTGAAAAACAATCAAGTGGGAATAATATTAATAATGCAGAGTGCTAAAGATTAATTGCAGTGAACAAAATACTGCCTGGAAATATAGCTCTCTGAAAACATGAATTAGTGCTTTATTACAGATCGAGTAACGTATTTCTTTTTATATAATAGTACAAAGAAAAAAACATGAATTGCAAAGGTCAGACTATCTACTTGTAAAAATCGTAGGTCTACCACGGAAGAAAATTGAGTATTAATCGATATATTAGTTTAAATTAAAATAAAACTTTTCAAACATTATTTTTGAACTCGTTAACTATTATGTGTCTTAACAAATGAATACTAAATAATCCAGGTAAATATTACTTTTATTTGTGTGATATATGTAAAATGAGTTTGTTTGCTTTCAAATAGAATATATATGTAACATTGATTTCACAATATACGCATTATACGCATAAAGCGACTAAACAGGTAAGCATATATATTATATTTTTAGTGCCTGTTTTTTAAAAAAAACATGACTTTGAAATATTGCTATATAAGTGTTCTTGAAATTATATTAGTATATTGTTTTATGAAAGGAGAAATGAGAAGTTATTTACCGTTAATAATTCGAAGATAACAACAACTATTTAACTGGGGTTAACAACAGTACAGTTGTTTTTATGTTAGTATAAGTATGGTGATATAAAATATCTATCTATCTATCTATCTCCAAATCTAATTTCGTTTGTTCCATTCAGGACGTTGGATCTCCGTATCGTACTGATTTTGTTCCTCTAAATAACAGTCATTACAAAATAAGATACGCAAATGAAACAGTTTTTATAGCAGAAAAATTCTACAGGATGTAGAGAAGGCGAAGCTAGGAAACAAGACGAAACATGAATTACAAGAAGACGTAATGCGTGGTTGCTAGCAAAAGAAACAGCCCAACGTTCAAATTATAAATTGGAGATACCTAAATCAAACGATTATAACAAATTAAGTATATCTGGAGTGTTTTAACAGAGAACAGAAACAGTGATACTGAAACCCCAAGTGGCATTGGTATAGCCAAATTTGTATTCCAAATGCGAAACAGAGTTTTATGAAACAAAAAGAAAATCACTATTTACATTATTCGGACTATTGTCCTCATCTTTGTCACAAAATTTATTACAACGTTTCGGTCGTTGTACGCTCCGGCCTTCTTCAGGTGGTTGCAATGTCGAACTGAGCCCTTTATTTTGCTCACTGGGGTAGACTGTTCAAGTTCATCGTGCCATGTTTAATGGATGTCAGTTATCAGTTATCTCCTGTTAATTCCCCTCTCCAAGTTCTCTACGAACTTAACCGGGTATTGAATTCACACACTTTGAGTCATGTCACTGGATGTAACTAACGCCTTTATCCTTTGTGACATGTGTCCTCAAGGACACATGGCACAGTGGATAAAGATGAGGACAATAGTTCGAATAATATAAATAATGTACATAATACCTCATCTCTAAAATATAGACAGGTCCTCATATTTGTCGTCAAGTTTATTACAACGTTTCAGCCTTTGTACACTCCAGCCTTCTTCAGGTGGTTGGAATGTCGAATTGTACCCTTTATTTCGCTCACTGGGATAGACCGTTCTAGTTCCACGTGCCATGTTTAATGGATGTCAGTTATCTTCTGTTAATTCCCCTCTCGATGTTCTCCACTCCCTTAACCAGGTATTGTACTCACACTCTTTGTATCTTGTCACTGGATCTACCCAACGACCTTATCCACTGTGCCATCTGTACATAATGCCTCATCTCAGAAAAATAGACAGAAAAAGAAAATCATTAAATAAAAATACAAGAGTTCTACATTATTAAATAATATCAGGACTGCATTGAATTTTGCACAATCTCATCAAAGGTGAAGAAGAGACCTGAAGTAACAAAAAGTTGGTTCTGCAGAAGAAAATTGAAAAGAAAATAGAAAATAGAAACAAATGGGAAGTTAGACTTAACTTCAGGAAGGGACAGTTGATATTTCTAGGGAAGATAATGAAACAGTCTTGGAAAATCTGATACCCACAGGACAGATTGAAGCCAAGAGGGACAGAGGAAAATAACGCATAATATACTTGAAAAGCTTGATTAAATGAATGTCGAACCAGAATTTAGGAGATATAATATAAAGATATCATTTATTAAAAGATCCAAAGGACAGGAAATTGTGGAGAGCCATGCTCATGTACGAGCTGAAGATAGTTGAAAATAATTATTAGAAACAGCTGTTTTGTGATAGTTTATCTGCTGTTCAGTTATGTTGATCCATAACACTAGAGGTAAACATTTTTTCTGTGATTCCAAATATACCAACTTTCTGCCCATTATAATAAGTAGGTTTCTGACGGGAATAGTTTTTTCGCTGTATTTTCCACCTAGGGAAAACTGTTAATTGAGCTGACATTATTTTGAGCTCTCTTGACATCCTCCCCTGGAAAATGCTCAGCAAAAGTTTTTTTTTTTTTACACTGAGCATGTCAGATCATTCCATAGTCATTCTCCTGATTGATGCTAAATCAAATGAATCCACAGATATGCCATGGCATGGAACGATTTTTGTTGCACGAAGACAGATGGTGATCTGCTTCCAAAATTTCTGCTCTCGTGTCAAAACGGTTTCCTTTCTGGAATGGAGGGTTTTATTCTCCCACAAAAATAACAACATGAATTAAACAGCGTGCCCGGGTTCATTCATGAACGCGCTGCAGTCATAACTCGCCGTAATCACTGCTTCAATATCTCTCTCAAGGCGTGATGTTGCTCGATATTGCTGTATTTAGAACAGCCCGCAATTACTACATATAAGTTCTGAAAAAAGTAGTTATGCACAAGCACTCTAGGCCAAGGTTGAAAAGAAAACAAAAAAAAAATTGATCCCAACAACAATGGAATATCTCCGACCAAATCAGGAACAGAGGTAAAGCTGTTGAACTAATTATTATATATGACTTCGAGGTCATAAGTTCCTCGTCAGATAAGGCGAAGTTCTTGGCCGCGATCTTTGCCACGGCATTAATGTTAGATAAAAGTCC
Source organism: Acanthosepion pharaonis (assembly GCA_903632075.3). Classification (NCBI taxonomy): domain Eukaryota; kingdom Metazoa; phylum Mollusca; class Cephalopoda; order Sepiida; family Sepiidae; genus Acanthosepion; species Acanthosepion pharaonis. Next base: position 933,318 of record CAHIKZ030001746.1, on the reverse strand, counting down.
CTACCCGTTCCAACTTTTTACTAAGAACAACCTCAGTACTCTATTCATTAGAGCCCGGGAAATTTCAAGACTTATCAAACGCATTGTCCATAAGAAAGCTACTGACTTAGATAGAATTCCAATAGTTGTCCTTAAGAATAACAACCCGGAAACATCCCCGATCATAGAGAAGGTATTTAACCGTTGCTTGAACGAGAAATACTTCCTAAGAATGAAGAAAATATCAAGTATGTGGGTGACCGCTTATCACGCTCTCAGTATAGACCCATCAGTCTCCTGAGTATTATCAGTAAGCTTTTTGAGTCTATATTCAACGTCCTTAAGCACCTCAATAAACGATTAATCTTGAGCGACAATCAGTACGGATTTCGATCGTGAGGCACTTGACGACAAATATACGACCACATCATTAGATGAGGCCTGACACAAAGTTTTGCTACTCGAACTATATATTCATTAATGAAAACCTTTATTAAGCCAATAAAAAACACGTTCAAAAATTCATATCAATCTCTAATAAAAAATATTAATTAAAAATTAAGATGTGCAAAAGTAAGTGAGCCTTTACATTCAATAACTGGTGATTGCCACTTTTGAGGTTACAAAGTCAACCACTCTTTTTCTATAATTTTTATGGAATTTCTGACAGTAGTGAATGCTAATTTTGACCATTCCAGTTGACAAAATTACCACAAATGATCTCTTTTTCCATGGTTTGCCTGGACTTATCGAATTTGATGTCTGTTTGATTTTGCTGTTATTTTTCGCGGACGGCATCTTCTTGATTGTGATGGCGTTATAACAAATGATCTCCATTCAAAAATAATTTGTTGCACGATGTTGAAGTGCAGTTTAGATCGTTTTGATAGATTTCCATAGCCTTCTTTATAATTATAGATTTCAACTCTGCGATTTTTAAAATTTCAGGATACACATTTCATCATATCATACATATTTATTTAAAAATAACTTCACGTTTGTGTCTACATAATGATTTATATTATTTCACTGCTGTGTCCCCAGCTTACAAAAAAATGAGCCTGTGTCATTTTGCTTTACAGAGGCACGAAATTATTTGGCAAACATGTAAAACAAAAATAAAAAGTGTACATGTAAGGGTTCACTTCCATTTGCACATCTTAATTGTTAATTTTTAATTAATATTCCAGCTTGAGAAATTTTTTTTGAAAGTGGTTGTAATTCATTCAATAATTTTTTTTCCTTAAAGAATATATAGTTTAATTATGAATTGTTGATTATCTGGAAGAAAGAGACAATTAATTTAAATATTGGCTCAGCGGTTCAATTACTTCTACACAGCACTATCTATCTATCTATATATATAAGTCTCTTAATATCTATCTACATCTCCTCTCTCTATATATATATATATATATATACATATACATATATATATATATATATATATATATATATATATATATATATATATATATATATATATATATATATATATATATATATATATATTAATTGTATAGTAGTTTAATGCTCAGATTGCATTTCAGGTTATCTTAACAAGACTAATCCCATATTCATGTCGTGTTTGATCATGCCGGGGATCAAAACCATATACAAGCATGCACACACATGCACTCTTGAAAATAAATACATCTACACAAACATGCTTATAAACAACCGTGAAACAAGAGAGTATATCGTTAACAATCAGGCTAACTTCAATCTCTCTCTTTTTCTCTCACACTCTCAATCTCTCTCTCCCTCTCTCTCTCTATCTCTCTCTCTCTCTCTCTCTCTCTATATATATATATGCATACACCTATATCTATATGTGTGTCTATATACGTTCGTTTCTGATTTACTCTATTTCTGTTATTCTTTCATACATTTGGTTATCTATATATATGACATAACAAACAAATACACACACGCGCACACCATATATATATATATATATATATATATATATATATATATATATATATATATATATATATATATATATATATATATATATATATATATATATATATATATATATATATATATGCCCGCTTGTGTGAATTTTAGTGCCTCTGAGTTCACAGATAGAACGGTGCATGTAAATTGAAGACATCATAAAAAATCTCATCTATGATTTCTTTTCTTTTTTTAAAAAAAAAAAGCCTCAGAAATATAAAATCAAATATTCTGGTGTAAGCATGCAGGCATTTTTCTTTTAAATATCGCCAGTTCCTACACACGCATAAATACACGAAGAAACCCAAGTGCAGCTAAAATCAATTGTTCTTCCGAGAAAGAATATTCCCAGGGGAAACTTTCTCTTTTCCGGTGCTATCAGTTGTCAGATTTATGAAATATATTCGCAAATTTTAAATCCAAGGACAAAACTGCCTGTTTCTATCTCGTTCCCAAAGGACTAAGCATCGGATATGAAATACGATGAACATAATAAAAGGAATTCCTACTTCAGTAACATGAATGATATTTGGAGTTATATTAGTAAAGTGAATGTTTATAAAAAAGCCACTTCATCAGTAGTACAGTAATAATAATAATAATAATAATAATAATAATAATAATAATAAGAAGAAGAAGAAGAAGAAGAAGAAGAAGAAAAAGAACAAGAACAAGAACAAGAAGAAACCTGACACTGTTTACAGAAAAAGTCTTCTTATTCTATGTACCGTGATCCTCCAGGAGTGGGCCATCCTGGCACCGCAAAAGTTCCTTTCCTTTGTAGCTCATACTAATGTTTCATTTTCGCTGACCCTCCAAATCACTATATTCTAATTTATTTACCAAAAAAATCAAAAAAGAAATCGCTATATTGCTTGCAATCTGCTTTCCTTTATTAAGCTTTGCTTCAATATGCCTTGTTGGAGTCACGTTGCCTACAATCACTTTTCTCTTTATGTGAGCTCAGAATTTTAACCTCTTCTTCTAATTCTATATATCAATGTACCTTTTTTCTGCATTTTCCTTAAAATTTTTTCGTTAATCACGTTATTCTTAGCATCCTTCAGTAGAACCATATTCTTTTACCCCATGTTTTTTTTTTATATTTGTGAGTGGATTGTTAAAAAATTACTTCCATCCATTAGGCCCGATATTGCATAACACCTAATCACACTTAGTTTCCAAAGAAATATTTCAGTTTCTTAATGTTTTACTTAGCTTTTGACTTTGATAGTTATAATTCGTTATTCCACTTTGCCTTAGGACTTCGATGTCAGATTTTGCAAGAGAGTTAAACTTTCGCAAATCCAATTCGTAGTTCGAATATTGCACTGTTGCACTAAGATTTGCATATTTTCCAATTTTTTTTTTTTTTGGTTTGGTTTGGTTTGGTTTGGTTTGGTTTGGTTTACGGCATATCAACCTCAATGTGTCATTTAATGCCGACAACTTTTTTTTTTCTTGTAATATTTTTGTTTTGTCAAAAATCTGTTTCTGTTAATGTTTTTTTCCCTCAAAAATATATAACTGGTAATATTATTTTTTTCAAAAACGTATAGCTGGCAATATTATTTTTCCCAAAATATAGCTGGTAATATGTTTTCAAAAAACGTATTGATGACAATATGTTTTTTTTCAAAAACATATAGCTGGTAATATTTTTTTTCAAAAATCGTATTACTGGTAATATTTTTTTCATAAATATATTGCTGGTAATATTTTTTTTCAAAAATTTATTTCTGGTAATAAAACCTATTTTTACACTTTTATAATGTCTTTTACCTCAATTTCTGGGGTAACTATTTGCCCATAGCTGGGACGCTAACAGGTACTACCACACCGGATCAGGGTCAATTAGGAGGAGGTTCCACGCTCCTCAAAGCGCCCTAATCAGAGGCCTTACTGTTGTTCGTAGTTTATCGTCTTACCCTGGACGAGGATGTAGGTTATCGTCATATATATATCAGTGTATTTATAAGTTAATTTCTTCAGATAAAGATCAAAGAAAGATACACTATATTAATGTACATTGAGAGTGCCTCGATCTCTCACTTGCCGATAAACCTAAGACCAGGCTCGTACATAATATCCGGTATCACTGCAAAATCAATTGTGGCATGATACGGTATGCGATCTCGTGGAAAGTATAAAAGGCATCTTCTCGAAGCGCGTGAGTTTCAAGTCTGGCACAGAAAAAAATAACATTTCCATTCTTTCATTTCGAGGGGAAGACGCTAAAAAAGCAATCAGACATTAACGCTTCTAATCTGAAAAAAAAATACACATACATTCGTCTGTCATTCTGCTCTTAATGATTTAAATAATTAAGGAATGCAAAACGCGTTGCCATTAAGAAAATACAAACCAACGTAGTATCATTTTCCCACACGTTTTTAAAACTTTATTAATTCCGTATCAATGTATTTACATAGTGAACATGTGTTTTCAAAAATGGACTATAAAATCGAATGAACAATGAATGTTTCTTCTGCCTTTTAATGTTGTAATGTAGATTTTTTTTTAAATATGCTTTATTTTCCATACATATTATGCTTAATATTCCATGAATATTATGCTTTATTTTCCATGAATTTTTATGGAAAATAAAGCATAAATTTAAATAAATATCCACATTACAACCAAAAAAGGTTTGCGGTATCTCTCTCTTTTTTTACTGTGTATATATATATATATATATATATATATATATATATATATAGATATATATATATATATTTTATAAACACAGACACACACACACACACATATATATATATATATATATATATATATATACTGAACAAATTTTCTTTTTCGAACGTTACAGCTTTATCAACATCAACTATAAGGGCCCTCACTCTATTTTTTTTCTTCTACTCCGGAATATTTCACTGGTTTTCTAAACTACTCCGACGATATCACTTAATTTTGGGGAGTAGATTTACAAAATCCCTACCTGACATCGAAGATTTATTCGACTGCACAACAAATTGACTAAAGGTTTAAAAGGTATTGATATTTCTGCCAGTTCTCCTTGATACATACACAGACACACACGCACGCACGCTCGCGCACACACACACACACACACACACACATATATATATATATATATATATATATATATATATATATATATATATATATGAATTTGTGGTACGATTTGAAAAAGTATCATATTTAAAAGGTAAAAACATGATTAAGCTTCTTTTTTTATCCTTGTGCGATTTACGAGATGTGTAGATTGCCCTGAGGAGGAGGAAAAACTCATCTTGACAGTTTGATCAAACTTTTCAATCTGCACAATTTTTTATTACCACCACATAAAAAAGACTATAAATACATCGTATTCAACCGCACTCTGTAATACCTTTACTACGTTAGTTGAGGATGGCAACTCAGTTTTTCGACGATGCAACATATGCTTTACTCTAATTATGTTGTGCGAAATTTTAACATGTGAATATAGTCTCCCATATACATCACATGATTTTAAAAGTTAATTTTAATATTTAACAATTTCTACTCATGTTGGTGCAATAAAATTAAACAAATTAAAATCGTATTAGTCACAACGAAAAAACACAAAATCGTTTTGAAAAATATATTTAGATTAATTTTAAAAGGAATACAATGTTATTAACGCAACAAGACGCCTTAAAATGTATTTGATTCTTATGTACTGTGCTAATCTTCTGATGACATAAATCAACACATACACACACACACACATATATATATATATATATATATATATATATATATATATGTATATATATATGTGTGTGTGTGTGTGTGTGTGTGAGAGAGAGAGAGAGAGAGAGTAAGAGCGGTGAGAGACGTACAGACTTACGCAAACACGTTCACAAAAAATATACTCTAAAATATTTCCATAATAGGATTTTCCATGCTGCAGGCATTTCGTAAATTTTAGTAGATGGACAAACGTTTTAATATTTGTCTGGCTGTTACTCGATCAAACTTTAAAAGACGTGTCACGGTTATATATATATGTATGTATGTATGTATGTATATATATATCTATCTATCTATCTATCTATCTATCTATCTATCTATATATATATATATATTAAAGTTAAGAATTAAGAAACTATGTATATCTGCCATATGTATATATATATATATATATATATATATATATATATATATATATATATATATATATCGTTGGTGAATTGTTTTCTTGTCTTGCTCTGTAATTGTATTATAAGATTAGCCATAGATTGCCACATAGTTCTTCGGGTTCTGCATCTCTTCTGTTTTTGTGAGTAGGTTTGCTTCTCCCAACGTGAGCCTTTTGGGACAAATTTCCAGATTTATCCTTATATCCTTGTATGCCAATGCATATTAATGTTTGCTAGATAGTTTTTCTCCAATAATTGGCTCTTTGGCCAATTCATGATGCTTTTGCAGATTGCAGCGGTTCTGTCAGTAATGTTGATATGCGTTCATGTTTCGCACACTATATCTCTATGCTGGTTCTTTTTATTGCTTTGTCTATATTGCTTTTTCAGTGTGCATTTTTCAGTTTTGTCACATCTTACAGCAAAACTTCACGACTTCTTGGATAGGAAGTGTGTCATTTATCGTTATTTTATTTTTTCCCAGTTCTAACCGTTAGCATCCTATTCTATGCGCCTTCCCTTGAATTTGGTTCGGCTTCTCTTTAACTTTATGTCAAGTCTTTGTCTTAGTTGTCTCCATTTTCTTTCTTCCATTTTGGAGCCCTCGTCTACTTCACTTAGAATTGGTAATTGTCCTCATAGTTTGTTTATATCATTTTTTATTTTTTATTTCCACACTGGCATTTTCTATACTTTTTCACCTATTGTTTCGGCGATCGTTGCCAAGGTCGCTATATAAGATTCCTTATTTGTATTATTATTCTTATTATTATTACTATTATTATTATTAGTAGTAGTAGTTGTAGTAGTAGTACTACTACTACTAGTAGTAATAATAATAGTACTTGTAATATTAATAGTAGAGATTTACTGTCATATAAGTGTTATTATATAGAGTGAGGTTATGTCTATATTTCTGAGATGAGGTATTATGTACACTATTTACATTATTCGAACCAACGCCTCAAGAACACATGGCACAGTGGATAAAGCCGTTGGTGAGATCCAGTGACAGGACACAAAGAGTGTGAGTTCAATACCCGGTTAAGGCAGTTGAGATGTTGGAGAGGGGAATTAACAGGAGATAACTAATAACTGACATCCATTAAACATGGCACGTGGAACTAGAACAGTCTACCCCAGTGATCGAAATAAAGGGTCCAGTTCGACATTCCAACCACCTGAAGAAGGCCGGAGCGTATAACGGCCAAAACGTTGTAATAAATATGGCGATAAAGATAAGCACAATAGTCCGAATAATGTAAATAGTGTACAGCGAGGTTCATAATTGAGACATAATATCAATTATATTTAAATAATGTAATTAATTTGTCATGTATCGAAATAGTCATGTATTATATAGAAATGTTAAAATATGACATTGGACATCTTATAATCAATTTCATAAATATTTTATTCACTAATGTAATACTAGGGACAGAACAGATAAAAAATAATAACAAAAAATACAATATTTACATTAGTCGGACTATTGTCCTCATCTTTGTCGCCATATTTGTCACAACGTTTCGGCCGTTGTACGCTCCGGCCTTCTTCAGGTGGTTGGAATTTCGAACTGAACCTTTTATTTCGCTCACTGGGGTAGACTTTTCTAGTTCCACGTGCCATGTTTGATGGATGTCAGTTATCAGTTATCTCCTGCTAATTTTCCCTCTGAAAAAAAAAAAACAAAAAAAAACGCAAAACCCCTCTCCCCCATATTTGAACAGGTGCAGCAGTTTATACCTTGTTTCCTGTTTACGTTTGGACTTCCGGTTTCTTCTGTTTTTCTACTTCAACTTTACTTTTAAAATTTCTACTCTTATTGTGTTTACGGTTCCGACTAATGTCTACTCATTCCTTTCACTCCCAATAGCCCCTTGGGTCTTAGTTGCATTACTACCTTGTTTAGCATGAATTAAATACAAAATCTCGAAAAGCTTTTGCTAATAATCAATGGCCTCGAAATTCTTAACAATAACTTAAAATAAACAGTTCGTAATTTACGAGATATATTGTTCGGTATATTGTTTAATACTTCTAAATCAAACCATTTAAACATTACATAGAACGGTATATTGAAATTACTCTAAATTTAGAAGATCTGATCAGACTATTTATTAACCAGCATGGTTAGCAAGATTCACTTATTCACTTGTAAATCTGTATCAGACGTAGTAAGATTGGCCGTTCATTTCTGAAATGCCTGACTGCTCTCCTCTTTCACTCGCCTGTTCAGACCCATTTATATTTGTTCAAAATATAGATTAGCGACATAAAGTTGATAGTGCAAATATGCTTAGCGGAATTTACTTATAATTTCTGGGTATGCGCGCTATAATCTAACATGATCAGCAGTTTAATCACGCTCAGTATGCCCAGCAGTTTGGTCATGATGACTTGTTGCTTCTTGATAGCACAAGCATTGGTATTTTCCGAAGAGTTTCGGCTGCCCAATTTTACACAGATGGCTTGCGTCAACCAGTGATATGATTGATAGGAAATTGTCAACATTTAGTAACATCTTACTAAACATTTATTCTCAAGGTAACAAGTTCTCGATGAATTGTTCATGGTTAAATACAAATACGGCTCTCATGATGAGTATGTTTTAACCACTCGGCAATAATCCAAGGGAAAATATCACCGCACAGCAATCATTCTTTAGGCATCGAAGAAATAGTAATGCGGCAAGTGAAATGTGCGGTTTCCGTTAGCAGAAATGTTACAGGGCACAAAATGGAAATAGCTTCTAGCGATGTAAGTAATGCACCACAACGCACCTGTACAGCAGCTGACCATTCAGAATAACCTTAACCCCAAAATCCTATCGCCAAGAGCTCCTTCAATGATCACATAAACAGGCGAATGTCAGAAATGGATGTTATATCAGTAGACACTCTTGTGGCCCGATGAATTTTTTTTTTTTCGTAAAATCCTTTTCTTTGTCTAGGCAAAGAAGAGTATAAGTATGAACTATGGAAACGAAATAGGGCTAAACGCGTTGTAAAATTGGTATCTATCGTTCATATTGAAAGTACTATATCGGGTAAAAAAGTGTCTGAACCAAGACCAATAATGCTTGGCAAGATTTTCCTAAAATTGCAAACGTAAGCCAAACCAAACTAGGTTGCTGCAACTGCCACAATTTACGAGAAATACATTTTAAGAAATATCAAGAAAATGTTTCCCTGTAGTTCTGACTCGACATCTTCGAACTTTTCTCCATCATTGAATGATGATTGCATTCATAGTGAAGCTCCCTCGCCGTATAAATTTCAATTTTCCACAGACCTCCAGCAGAACTCGATCCATCGCCAAGAATGCAAGAGAAAAGAAATGGTTCTTTCTTCCGCCCCAGAAAATATTTGACACTTCCTGTCATAATTTCTCTTTACAAGAGACGGATAAGATTAAAATGGAGTATTCCTGCTATATCTTGGATGAGGCTCTCCAATCATTTCTTTCCAGTCTTGACAGAATTCAAAATCATTTAACGGCCTTATCAATGGATGACAATATTCCACCATTTCCACGGATGAATGGACACAAGCCTTTCGCTAATATAGTGTTATTTACACTGTTAATTTTCTGACAAATTACCTATTCTCTACTTACAAAGGGTCAGACATTTACAGCTAAGATTCTCGGTGCTACATTCCCTGGGTGGATTCAAAAGCGTTCTATTCGTATTTGTAAGATGAAATTACACCCAGAAACTTTTTCTCCGATTAACTGATTGCCACGTGGATACTTCCCCGAACACTACATAATTTACCTGTTTCATACAAGACTAATTGATATCTGTCCTCCTTATCCTCATCATCTTCACTCGATACTTGGTACTCTTTCATCTATATCAGACACAAACATCATTCACTAACCTTCGAATGTAAGTGGTTAACCTGCCTTCGATTGAATGAATATTAGTAAATAAAAAAAACACATACACAAGATACAGGGTAAAACTTTAGAGAACCCGTAGAATATGTGACTACAAGAATAAGTGCTATTTAGAGGGTACATTGTAGACTGTGATATTATTAATCCCCTTATCAATGCATATATATGGTTAATTAAATAGAATACATACCAGATTTTTCTATACAACATATATTCAATGTTTCTTAATATCAAATAATTTGGTTAGCATAAATTTAACTATTAAAAAATGGTCAAAAATTGTAAAAAAAAATTAAATAATTGCCATTGTCAGATAATTTCTTAGCAATAAGAAGACACATGGCGCTTTCATTTCGAAATATTTATCGTTGATAGAGATCTCTAGAACAATTGAAGATGAAAATAATATTTCACAAGTAAGGTAATAAAACTCAGTATAATGAAAGGGGTTACAGAAAGTGAAAGAAAGTAGAGAGAACAATGACATAAGTTTCGAAGAAAAAGAATATAATGATTGACATTGCATTTTAATTTTTGATGATCACCGTGACATGACAGCAGGAAGCCAGAGGAAGATTCACAAACCGGAAGTCCGGGAGAAGAATATATTAAGGCAGACTTTATGGCTACAAACAGATATTTCAAAAGGGTACTTATTAGATCAAGTTACCAATGCCTTTCTATACATTTTTAATCAGCAAGATAGATAGATTAGCCTCAGAAAGCGAAGCCTTGAATTTTGGTCGATTAGTTGGGGAAAAAGGATAGAAAAATAAATCTGTCACTTGCTGGTGGTGTTTCATGCAAGACGGGTAGAGAATTGTCAGTAATTTACGAGTATAAGTTAAAAATTATACGCACTTTCGGTATATTATATATTTAGAGAAGAGTAACTCAAGGTGCCCTAATTAAAATAACATAAGATACAATTAACTTAATATACGACAGAATTTGCATAGCATATAGAAGGAGATATTTACTTGACCCCCTACTGAGTCAGGTTGTGAGACAAGGTCAGTTTTTAACGTGGTGACCCGAATGTTTTCACTCGGGCCGCTGATCCAAGCTGGTCATAGCTTGTCCAAGCTGGTCAGAGCTGGTCTAAGCTGGTCAGAGCTGGTCTTGGCTTGTCCTAGCTGGTCCAGGCTGGGGCCGCTCCAAGCTAGTCCTAGCCGTGATACCACCAGCGCAGGGACGGACCCTACGCCAGGTAAGTATGATAGTAGATAGATGTATAAACACAATATATGACAATTCACTTAATATATGAAATAATTAACGTAACATATGAAAGTATAAACACAATATATGACAGAATTAACTTAATATATGAAAGAACATTTACAAAAGAAAAAGGTTGGAAGTAATCAGAATTATATTTTTAAGACAATCATGAAAACAAGTTTGTATTAAAACTTCGTTTACAAAACTTGTTTTGAATAATATATTGCCTTGATAAACGTTTGATTTTTCGTATGCAGTAGTTAAAAATATGACTTAATACTTTTGACAGTATTTCTATACATTTGAAAATTATTACATTCAAATTTTTGCCAGGTATTATATCACGTTTCACATTTGAAACCACAAACATTATTTAATCCATTGTTCCCTCAGGAACATCAATAATCTATACGTCTCCGTATTTTTTTATTTTCGAAGCATACATGTTTGCCTTTAAAATTCAGTTACTCTTAACATCATTTCCATATATTCGGTAACTATGCGTCTTCTTCTTTGTTGTATGCAAGCAATTGAATTTTATCTATCAGGATTGCGGATCGTGCATATTTTAAGCATTTCAAACTTAAGGAACTTAGAAAAGTTTCTAAAAGAAACGGAGTGTCGAAAGTATACTTTCGACTTGAGAACGTTATCAACATATATTTTCTCGGCAATTTTTAAGAAGCATTTTCTAGAATTTCATAAAACAATAACACTGAATAAAACTGAATATCAATGGTGTTCGATGTAGAATACAGGGAAAAAAACTCCTTATTGTACATTAATAATTTTCGAATAAATAATTATATTTGCACTCTTTTAAGAATAGTACTTGTTGGTTATTGGAATTTATTCCGTATACACCAATCAATACACACACACACACACACATATATATATATATATATATATATATATATATACATATATATATATATACATATATATATATATATATATATATATATATATATATATATATATATATATATATATATACATACATATATATATATATATATATATATATACATATATATATATATATATACATATATATATATATATATATATATATATATATATATATATATATATATATATACATATATATTTACATATAGACATATATATATACATATACACATGCATATATATACATATACATAAATATATATGCATATACATGTATATATATATATTTATTATTATTATTATTATTATTATTAATGTTATTATTTATTATAAAATTAAACTTAAAGTTCACAGTTTCTAATATGAATATTTTCTGTGTCGCGATGGAATCATATATATATATATATATATATATATATATATATATATATATATATATATAATAGTGACATTTGATTTGATAAAATACCTCAGAAGACAAAACGCGTCGTCTACGATATGTTAGCTTTTTGTCTTTATTTATATTGTACATTTACAGACATAAGCTATCAGAAATTTTTACATAAAATTTTCTAAGCTTATCTTAGATGTGACACAAGGCCGAAAGTATGGATCCAAGTGAGTATTGAACTCAGTATTCAGTCGGAATTGTTCTACCAAGACAAGCTTTAACTATTACACCGCCACAAGGTGCTCAAATATATAATTATATATGCCGTAAGCTATAATTCGCTAAGAATTTCTCTAGTAGTTTTATCTTTAGGCAAGGACTAGTAACCTGTTCTTTATATGATGGTGAATTTCTTATGAATACAATCTTCTTCCCTACTGTGTTTTGATAATGTAAATTTGGAAAACTTTAATATAGCAAAAGAAAAGGAGAAACATATCTTAACACTTGTAAGCTCGAAAAGGTTACTGAATAGAATAATCACATGAAGATTGGTATTGGAATATAATATTTAGGACAAGAACAACGCATAAGATTCGCCAACTGCGCGTAGAAGTAGTAGTCAACTGCTAGAAGCGTGTCAAGTGAATTCCTAACTGAATCTCCTACTGCAGGATAACTACTAACCACCCCACGCGGTCAGATGTGGCACAAGGCCGAATATAAGTTGGGGAATCTGTGCCCTTAAGCTCGACCAAAAATTCCCTGTAGACCCCGTATAAAACGGGGTCGGGTAACTGTTTCCCGAGAGGAGACTCTTCCATTCGACATAGACTCGTCTGTGGATACTCTCTGCACGGAAGCAGAGAGTTTGACCAGCACAGCTGGAGACGAATCTCCAACTGCTGACTGAAATACACTATTTACTACTGTACTTATGTGAATGGGGACATACACATTATCGTCAGTAGCTATACTGAAACATTAACTAAATAACTAAATTTTTACATTGTTAGTGTTTCGATACCGACTCATTTCGGATTTTTGGTAGTACTCTAGATGATTTGAAGTGGGGACATATTTGACTTGTTAGGACGAGGGAAATTACAGGTCTCTAATCCCGCGGATTCAGTTGAGTCACTGGACACTGGTTGTGGTACAGTATCTTCTGATTTTAAATGTCATTTCCATCCGTATCAGGTATATGGTAATTGGGACTATTGTAACTGTTTCAGGTTCGGTGATTGTCATTCCCTCTCTAGCAGTAGCAATATAACGCAGAAAAACAGTATTTTCTTTTCCATTTGGTCGCATAACAATTGTGTAATCGGGATTAAGCGGAATCGGCTCAAATTCTCGTACAATAGGTTCGTACGTGATGTTTTAAACGTAGCACATTCCCAGGAGTCATCAACCACGATGGGACAGATCTTCCGGAGGTAGACTTTTTTGGATAAGAAAACAGACCTTCATAAAGATAACAGTCTGTGGCTGTATGCAGAAAGGAAACGAATTGGGTGGAGAGCGTCAATTATGACGTTTTCACATTGATAGAAAGGTAAACCTCTCAATTTCAAGGCTAAGTTGATCACCCTCCACAGAGTTCCATTCAGTCTCTCTACTTGATCGTTTTCCCGTGGGTTGTACACAGTAGATTTACTATTAGCTATACTGTTCTCTTGAAAATATCTTTACTCCACCGACAAGTTCCTCGATCAAGGGACATAGACTTGGCATACGAAAATATGTAAAAATAATTTACTTAAGCAAGTCAATACTGTGGACATGTTCCTACACACACAGGCGAAAGGGTAACGATTATATTCATCAATGATCCGCAATTCATATTTGCTTCTTCCTCGATTTGAAGGAAACAGATCCTTAAAATCTCTATTGAGTCTTTCGAATTGTTGAGTGGCATTGATTAATTGTCCTCTTCTCACAAATACTGTCTTTTCTACGACACACACACTACATTTTCCATTCACTCTCTTTACTTCCTCTGTTGAGTAGGGCAAATTTCTCGACCTAATAAAGTGCATCATTCTTGATGCTCCAGGATGACATACATATTTTATTCTTTAATGTCGATATTTACAACGGAAGTACAATGTACTCTCGTTAACGCAACTGCGCATGCGTTTTTGATACCATATTTCTAAGTGGAAAGTTCAATTCGCCAGCGATGAATTTTGTCGTTTTTAGTCTTTGAACGTTTATGCTTATCTAAAATGTAGGATAGAGTTTTTCGGTCCGTGGCAAGAATAAAATATTTACCTTTTAGTCAATGATTCCATTCCCTGATTAATTCAATGATCGCGTTAGATTCTTTCTCTATTTAGGAATGGTTTCCTTCAGTAGGGTTTAGAATTATGGACCAGAATGCAACAGATCTTCATTTTGTGTCGCAACTAAGATCACGTAGCTAGCATCAATTTCAAAGGCTTTTCCTCGTTTATGTTGTGTACTACAGCTCTTTATGATTTCCTTTTCAAATATTCATAGGAATATTTTTTTTTATTTAAGCATTCAAGCGGATTATACTGTTATTATTTCGAGCGGGAAGTTTTAGCCAATACTTTGACATCCAACGACTGTACAAAGTGAACATTCCGTCGATTCTCATCTGAGCTTTTATATTACCTGGAGGTGAGAGTTCTCGCAAAGGTCTCATCTTTTCAGGGTCTGGTCTAACGGTCCTTTTACTTACTTCATAGCCCAGGAGCTTTATTTTCGTTAATCTGTGGATACATTTATTCTCATTTGAGTTGAGACCGTATTTTTCGATCATTTCTTTGAAACTTGCCATTGCAGCGCCATGTTCTCTTTCATTAATACTACAAATTGTTATGTCATCTATATACGTAAATGTTACCTTTAGGCCTTCCTTTTCGATTATTTCATACAGAAGTCTTAGAAAACCTTGCCACTCCATTTCAAATCCCAAATGGCATTCTTAAAAAAATTATACATTTTCCCAGCGGCTTCAAAAGCCGTGTAAGAGCGGTCTGCTTTACGTTATGATACGCACGATTTAGATCTAGTTTAGAGTACAGACTACACTTTGCCATTTCCGAAACTTTGTTAATCTTAGGTAGAAGATAGTCTTCTTTTAAGTTAAAGCGATTTTATCTTTTGTGAAAAATCTATGACTAATCTTATTTTCTTTCTTTTCTTAGTTACCACGACTTGTGTTCTTCGCGGTTATCTACTTGGCATAATGGTATCTGAATACAACAGGTTTTATATTTCCTTCCACATAAATGCCTCTTCTCTAGAGTATGTTTACTTTCTTACTATTAAAGAACTTGGGGCACAAGGTCAAAGGAGAAGTGGGGAGGGACAGGTCATCAGTAACTATCCTAGTCCTAGTTAATCACATACAGAACACCCTATGATATAAACACTTCAATAAATGAACAATAGTCTCTTTTTTTATTTTATTTTCACAAAAATATGTAAAATTCTCATGAGACATGAAATAATAGCGGGGGGGTATGGACCCAAAATGAAACTAAAACTACAACAAAACAAAATAAATCTGAGTAGGACATGTTCACCCTTCAAAATAATAAGGGTGGACGTTGTATTCTGCCGTTAGACAGAATCAAGAAGATAATTATTTTGTAAGAATACAAAAATTTGTCACAAGGCCGAAGGGGAAGTGAGGAAAGGCTCGTCTTTCACTAGGTATCTTATTCCTAGTTAACCACAATCATGACCCCTTCATTCATTACAATTGTACATTCACCACAAGAACTCATACTTCATCTCACAATCCTACCACATATTCACAAGGATACTACTAAACACCTCATGGTCTAAAAATTTGTAATTTTCATATATCACACACACACACACACACACACACACACACACACACACACACACACACACACACACACACACACACACACACACACACACACACACATATATATATATATAAATTATATACATATATATATATTTAAATTATATATATATATTTAAATTATACATATATATATATATTTAAATTATACATATATATATATATATATAAATTATACATATATATTTAAATTATGCATATTTATATATATATTTAATTGTATATATATTTAAATTATTCATATATATATATTTAAATTATACATATATATATATATGTATGTATGTAAATTATACATATACATATAAATTATATATATATATATTTTAAATTATATATATATATATTTAAATTATACATGTGTATACACATTTCAATTATACATATAGATATATATATATTTAAATTATACATATATATATATTCAAATTATATATATATATATATATATATTACCTATATATATATATATATATATATATATATATATATATATATATATATATATAAAAATTAAACGTCTTTTCTCTCTCTCTCTATATATATATATATATATATATATATATATATATATATATATAATCAAAATTCCATGAAACACGAAATGATGGGGAGCAGGATGAACGTAGACAAGAAACTCAAAATGTCACCCAAAGATAAAACAAAATCAAAACCATGTTAGTAGGAACCGTCCACCCCTCAAACTAATAATGTGGCCGCTGTATTCTGCTGATAGACAGAATAAAAAATCACACACACTAATGGAAAGTGAAGGAAAAATTAAACGCTGAAACACGGTAAAAAACAAAAAACAAAAAAAACAAAGTCAGACGCAGCTGAGATTTATGAAAAGGGGTACAAAAACCAAGTGGGGAGGTTGGGAATCTCGACATGAATCATAACAAAATAGAGTACCAGTAACATGTCAGAAACATCAGACATTCACTTTAACTAGGGAAACAAGAAACGTCTAACTTAACCACGGAAGTTTTCACAGAAACCGCCCTGTTGTACTTAGAGGGAATTAAAAACCGAAAATCAAGGCTTACTCCGTTCACACAAATCAGGCTCGCCACGAATACCCACATTTCGTTGAAATCTGTCGACATCAAACGCTTTCTACCAGATCTGATCTTCATTCTGAGATAATTCCCAAAGAATTCAACAATACCCTGATGAGAATAACGTTTATACCACAAGATTCCCTCAATCCGCGACGTTCATACCACCATTCTTGCCACGGCTACAGCGTGGGAAACATCATCTGTTTCACTCCGGGGAACGGGAGCGACACATTGCCACACGCGTACGCGAAGTCGATGGGCACAATGAAAATCGTGAGCGATACGAGCCGTCAACTCGCAGACATTGTCCCAAAGAGGGCACCCCTGAGGAGAATGGTAAAAGGCGTGCGAAGCCGTTTTTTCTAACCCAATGTAACACTGATGAAAATCGGGCAAATCCACTCAGCCACATCTGAAGGCTGAGAAGTAGCCAGGTAAGATAAATCGGTGTGTTGCAAGACAAGAAAGAGCAAAGCTGACCACAAAGGTGGTCGGTCACGACCCTCTCCACTAGATCACAATAGCCTACCAAGACATGAATCGTCATTGGACCGAGGAAGATCCGATAAGGCCGCCCGACACTTTCACAGGAATCACGATTTATTCCGGGGCTTATGATGGCGCTCAGCCTCAGAAACTGAGTGAGTGATAGTAATGCTAGTAAAGATATTCCCAACACTTCCTTCCAAAATCGAGTCTCCCGTCAACGTACGGCCTAAGAGCTCCAACCTTGAAGCGTGCTGATGGCTGAACAAGTACGGCATTCCCAGCAGGGACCTTGGGCAAGAGTCTCAGTGCAGACTCTCCTCCCCTACAAACGACGGAAGTACAATCGATAAAGGAGAAAAGGAAAGACGTTCGTGGCACACACTTTAACTTTACCCTTTATAGATAAACTCTGTCGAAGCTAAGTCTGGACCGCCGCTACGACCTTTGACTGTACTTCGGACCAATTCATCTTCAGCTGGAGACTGATCCCTCACCACAATCCAAGAATGCGGTCGAGCCCTTCCCTCCAACTAAAGGACCTCACAAGTGTGTCCCCCTTGCAGGAACATAACCGCAATCCCGATGACTTAATTTTAGACCCAGTCACCTTCGCGTACCGCTCTAGGGGCATCTGTAACTACCTCAATATTGCTACGGCGCATCGCAAAAATACTACGTCTTCGGCGTGCGCAGAAATCCAGGCTCGACTTCCAGGGACAGCGATTCCGCATAGCACTGGACTGCACGCTCTGTCCCTTATCCGGCGAAGGTGGATCTCTAACTCCAATGCATAACAACAACATTGGCGAACTGATCGAGATAGCGCAAAAGTGCTCGACCGGTTACTGTTCACCTGTCCACAGTACGTGATGTTTCCTCGAGATTTCACAGATATGCTACTCATCCACATAATTTTATAGATGCTTTGTCGGCCACATAAAAAAAAAATTAATATAGAATTTTGTGAATTCCTAGAAATTCTGTCTGAGGATCACATCAAGCCATAAATTACCATTAAGGATGAATTAAGATTCGTTTTACATTTTCCTGCAGTTTTAAATAACAAGTCAGACGAAGCTATGGTGATGGTATTGTTAGTATGTCTAACGTCCAAAGCCATAGACTGAGTTATTTTGATTTCGATAAAACTGACTATTTCCTGAATTTACCATTATTGTAAGGACTGCTTTTTTTTTTCTTTTTTTTTTTTTGTTCACGAGATATTTTACTGCGGCTTTCGAAACTCCCTGTAACCAAGTAGTTTCTCTCACGGGTAATATAGCAGAAAACTTATAACTTTCAAACAATGGACTCTAGCTAAATGACCTTCCTTCTTTCAATTATAGCAACTTGTTGCTAGAGCCGGATATATATATATATATATATATATATATATATTTTTCGGGTCTATAGTGTATGCGCCGAAAAAATACTATGATTTACTAGCAACGGGTATCCAAGAGTCTGGTTTGCTTTGTTTTATTTTGTTTTATGACCTATCAATGGTTTACTTCATGGCGACAAGGTTTTTAATATAGGTTCATATGAATAGAATATATATATTTTTTTAAGACATATTATTGTAAACAGGGTTTCTGTCGAAAGTCAGATGTATTGCTGGTAATATTTTTCTTAAATGTATTCCTAGTAAAATGATCTTTTAAATGTATCGCTGTTATTTTTACTATAAAAATATATTTTTTTAAATTTTTATAGTTATTTGTACCCAGTTTATGGGTTAACTATTTTCCCATAGCTGGGACCCAAACTAGTACTACCACCATAAGTAAGGATAGACCTGGACGCAAAAGCATTTAAGAGGCGATTCCCCTCTCCTCAAAACCTCCCGATCAGAGACTTTGCTACCGGATGCATTTTATCGTCATACCCAGGACAGTTTTCGAATGTCCTCCTCCTTTTTTTTCTTTTTTTCTTGATGAGAAGTTAAGGCGTTTGTCTGGGTTTCTAATACCGACGTCGTTTGATAATTTTGGGGGGTCATCAGCAGAATAGGCTTCTGAATTTAGGATAGCCTTTCCCCAGTTCGCGCTTGATTTCGAGCTTCTGTAAGTCTGAGCGTTTTGTTTTCAGGAAGTCTCTGGCGAATAGGACATGCGGATAGCCAAAAATGAAAAGAATCTCTAATAGCTTCCTTGTAAACTTGAACGGGATTATCTTTGAATTTAAAGTCATTTGCCAGAACTCAAAATATTGAACCCAGTTTTCTCTAGCTGTTGTTTTCTGGTTGCAAGTCCATGTCTGGCCTATATATCGCTTTTTTCTTAAACTAAATCTATCTTTATATTGTTAATAGCTTCTACAATATTTGTACATTCGCTGAACAGATCTTATACATCAGACAACACGTAGTTTATAAGAATATCACACTGCTCAACCTCAATATGATTGATAAAGTTTAAAAATATTCGGTACCAAAGATTCCATAATTTCTCTGTCGCAATTGTTCTTACTATCAAGATCCAAAATTTTAGGTTTTAGTACCCTGTCCATGTTGATTTACTAAGCAAAAAATAGTAATAAATAGGACGTCGTAAGCTTTAATAATTGGTAGAAGTATTCACTACTACAAGGATGGCCAACCTGTGGTGCATTGGATGCTTACAAATCACGCATTGCATCCTTTTGATGAAAAGAAACTTCTACTCATTCATTTCAGTGATTTTATATTTATTGCAGGTTCTTTGCGAAAGTCTTAAAAGTTTGATTTGTGTTTGTCCCATTTCTTTTTGTTAAAAATGCTGAAGTGGTCCTTTTGGTTGACTGAGTGCTTAACTAACTGGTAGACTGGATTGTGTTCTAAAATGTCTGTCATTCTTTATCACTACATTGGAGAGAGCGTTTGTGTCAGGATTTCGTTAAATTAAATCATGATTTATATTTCGCTGAATCGTAGCCTCAATTATGAGTGCCTATACTAATTAGAGTCCGCATTATACCAGCTTTTTAATGTTGAAAGATTTATGATTGACATTATGATTAGGCCTACGTTTAAATTGTGTATAATATATATATATTGCTGGTTTGGCAAAAACAAAGCAGAATCAAATGACACATTAAAGCTATTTATGTTTATTTTGCCTATGTAAACATTATGAACACTGCCATGTATTTATCCAAAAAATATTGGCTCATTGGAATCAAAAGGTTGGCCAACCCTGCACTACTACTTCTCTAGGTGTTTAATGTTCAAGGTCAGAACTGCTGATCTCTACAAGTTCGCCCACCTCACAACCGGATATGATACAAGGGGGAGGTTTAAAATGGATATATCGGCCTCACCGCACAAAAATTCCCAAACTTCATTGGCACTTCCCATTTTGGGTACACCTTAAGCGCCGGACAATAAACCTAACCCACTTTCCCGTGGTAGAAGCACTTTCTCGGGGAAAAGCTCCTTGGAGCTTCGGCATACCAATACTAAACAAAGTCAGGAGAGATGGTATCGCAACTGGATGTGACACAAGGTCGAGTTTTAAAGTGAGTCTATCAGCCGCATAGATTTTTTCTGCTGTTATACAGAAATTGTGGCACAAGTCCGAATAGTTATAGGAAGAGGATGGTCCACATTACCTATCTTAGTTGTAGTTACTCAGACACACAACCCATTCATTCATTACAATTTACTCATTCACCACAAGAAGTCATCCATCACCTCTCATTCCTGCATATACCACAATACCGCATATTCCCAAGAGGATCTAAAAAACACCACATGACATAAAAATATAATAAATGTTTTATCGGCCGCATAGTGCAAAAATTCGCCAGGCCTTTTATCATGGCTCATTTTTTAAAAGCCTTGGTTAGTAATCGAGTGACTTGACCCAAATAGTTGTGCATCTCGAGGAGGTGTAATGGTTAGCAAGCTTGTCTCGCTTGATCAATTACGACTGAGTAGTGAGTTCGATCCTCACTGGGTGCCCCCTAATTTCGGCCTTGTGCCCCAT
The DNA here is from genome assembly GCA_903632075.3 of Acanthosepion pharaonis. Taxonomy (NCBI): domain Eukaryota; kingdom Metazoa; phylum Mollusca; class Cephalopoda; order Sepiida; family Sepiidae; genus Acanthosepion; species Acanthosepion pharaonis. The sequence goes on along the minus strand of CAHIKZ030001746.1, from coordinate 911,404 downwards.
CTAAGCAATGCTTGGAAAATCTCTTCATGGGGTGTTTGGTAGGTCCCCTGTGTATATGAGGTATTGTGGTGTGTGCTGAAGTGATAGAGGATGGATCAGTTTTTTATGGTGAATGTGTAATTGTAATGAATGAATGGGTCGCCATTGTGGTTAACTAGGAATAGGATAGCTAGTGAAAGACTAACCTTTTCCCCACACGCCCCCTTCGGCCTTGTGCCACAATTTTGTATTATTTACAAAATAAATAAAGACTTGATTCAAATAGTTCTCAGTTAGATACCTGGCAAAGCGGCGAGGAACAATTACTTGGAGAGGTGAGTTAAAGGAAAATAACTGATATTGAGATATCCAGAAAAAACATAACAGGTGGAACTAGAACAATCTTGAACCAAATAAAGGGTTCGTTTCAAAATTACAATCGCATCGTGGATATTGCTAAAAAATGACGACTACAGTTCGGGCATTATAAATAGTGTGAATGTATACCTCTGTAATACACATAATATCAGCTACGCAAGCGGTTATACAACGAAACGGTTACAAAATAATTTGTCATTGCTGTAAAACGCGTACTCCTACTACTACTGATAATAATAATTATACGAATTACACATTCAGAAACTTGAGATTCAAATATATTGAATGGTTCAAGGAGGGTCGGTGCGTGCAACGCCTCGAGAAGTAGGGGCAGCGTATACCTAACTATGTCCCACGGGCAGTGCTTTGTGACTCTTGCTATATCAACATTTGCTATTTTCTACCTAAATTTATAAACGTTACAAAATGAGACTAGTCAGAAATGACCATTTGTAAGGGATGAAAAGATTTCGTAGATTTTAACATAGTTCTCAGGTCTTATTTTTTTTGTCCAAATACGTGGATTTGTTTAATCATGAAAAACACTATATACAATTCACTATTTTTTATAAATAATAATCATTCAAATATTAAACAAGAAATATTTCGAGTTTATTTAAAAAATTATCGCAAATATTTGTTGATTTATTTAAGATAGAATGATTTATTATGCCATCTCTCTAATTTCTATTTAGTAAAAATTGAGATGTAGTAGAGTGTAGCTTACATTAGAAAAACAACTTACCATCGATACGTTGGAGACCTCAATGGCCTTGAAGCAGCCCGGGGGTTTATATACATTAGATAACATTTGGCTCAATTTTATATATATATATATATATATATATATATATATATATATATATATATATATATATATATATATATGTGTGTGTGTGTGTGTGTGTGTGTGTGTGTGTGTGTGTGTGTAGAGTTAGGTAAATCAAATAACTAGATATTAGCAAATGCGCGTACCGGCGGCATACACATGAAACCAAATAATCATCGAATTAAGCCATAGGTATAATGTTATTCGATGTAGTAGAGCAAAGAAATACATATTAACTAATATACATATACATATGCTTTCGTGTGCGACTTGAGTTTCGTTGGTTACCCAGCGCATCGGGCACAAGATTTATATATATATATATATATATATATATCAGATCATCTCATAAGTTCTGTCCGAATTTTGAATAAAGAAAACAAGTGACCAAATGTTACATTTAATTACAGATTCAATCAACAATGTATTTTACTAATTATCTATGACTTTCTTCCATCTATTAACAAGCTTACTAATTCCATTACTGTAAAATTGTTTTGTCTTTGATTCGAAGTCCTCACAAATGTCAGTTTTACATCTTCCTGTAAACAAATTGTAGTCTGAAGGAGCAAGATTGGGAGAATAAGGTGATTGAGGAATTTTCTCCCAACCAAGTTCTTCGATTTTTGTGACGTGATTCTTGCTGTGTGGGGTCGCGCATTGTCTTGATAAAACATCACCTCTTTTCGATTCACTAGAGCAGGTCTTTTTTTCTTCAAAGCTTGGTTCAAACTTTCTAATTGCTGACAGTATATTTGAGCATTAATTGTTGCATTAGGTGGTAAGAATTCAAAGTGGATTATTCCTTGGCGATCCCACCAGATTGATAGAAGAACATTTTGCCCATGAAGTTAGCTTCTCAGCTGTGGCTGGGGCCTTCCCCTTTACCAAGCCACTGTCTATGAAGCTTAACATTTCGATAAAAGATCCATATTTCGTCGCCAGTCACAAGTCTATCCAAAAAAGGTGAAACCTGTTGTCGAGAATGGTGAGAAGAGCAGATGTCAATTCGAGATTTGAGGTTGTTTTCAGACAGTTCATGAGGCCCCCATTTTCAAAGTTTAAGAACTTTTCCAAGTTGTTGAAGATGACGATGAACAGTTGTATGGTTTGAACTGAGAACCACTACCAATTCCTCAATGGGTAAAGCAGGATTTCCTTCAAGGGGTGCTTCAAGAAGCTTTTCATCAAACTCAACTGGACGTCCGGTTCGATCTTCATCTTCAAGGGTGAAATCTCCACTTCTGAATTTTGCAAACCATTTTCTGCAAGTTCTTTCATTCACACATTCCTCTCAATAGAGTGAATGTTTCTAGCCGCTTCGGCTACTAAGTGTCCTTTCTTGAACTCATAAAGCATTATGCGCCTTAAATGATTCTTGGTTACCACAATGTTAGCAAGGTTTTAATCAAACAAAATGAAATTTTATTGTTCTCTGAAATAAAATTTGATCAGTTTAAATGCATCAAACATAAAAACAATGTTCAGCTCCATTAGACATTATAAAATGATCTTTAAATGTCGTTCATTTTAATAAAATTTAAAATTAGGACAGAACTTATGTGATGACCTGATATATATATATATATATATATATATATATATATATATATATATATATATATATATATATATATATGTATTCTCTCGTCAGAGACAAGTGAAGGATCGGTAAAAGAAAGACATGCTGAACTTCTGTGTATATGCATGTCTCTCCTGAAACCTGAAGGTGATTTCAGATTTTAATACAGCTGGAACATGTGGTAAACCTAATTTTTGAGAATTAATTCCCGCATATTTCAGCGAATGGACAGCTGGGCCTTCTTCACTACGTGCATCAAAGTCACAGAGACAGGGAAGTCTATCACTGAGAGGTGCAGTAAGCTGCGAACTAGCTTTAATACTTCCACGCAATTGATATCCGATGTTAAAGATGGCTTCGCTCGAGCATTTGTATAGATGAGAAGTAGGACAGGCGCCAGCTCATTCGCTCCTGACGCTTTGTGTTTCCCAGGAAGAAAAGAGGATGCTGCATCGCTCAGAATGTCTTTGAGCTTGTCATTAAAAATCTCCTACCATACATATATATATATATATATATATATATATATATATATATATATATATATTTTTATATATATATATGTGTGTATATATATATATGTGTATATATATATGTATATATATATATATATGTGTGTATATATATATATGTGTGTATATATATATATATATGTATATATATATGTATATATATATATATATGTGTGTATATATATATATATATATATATATATATATATATATATATATATATATATATATATATATTTATATATATGGATATTCATACCAAGTTAGTAAGAAATATGAAAACTACACCATGAATGATAAATGTATCTTACAGTATAGTAATCTTGATGAATTTTAACGATGAATCTGCAATGTTATTAATCCTCACCTGACATCTCGGTCTCAGTCAATTTGTCACCGCCCGTAATGTAGTCTGATTGTGCGTTTTCTATAAATATTTTCATGGTAATTGTTCAGAGGAGTCTGTTTTCCGTATATATTTTTAAATTAATTAAATTTAATTAAAACATACTTCTAATTGTTCGGCAATGTCACATCGTCTTAGACTGCAAAGCCTAGATATAACTATAAGTTCTAACAGTCCCTTCTTTGGCTCTTGTTGAAAAGTCTTCTCTCTTTTGGATTTCCGTAATGTAACAACTCTGTGATTTTCTATAAATATTTTCATAGAAATTATTGTGATGAATTTTACCCTATGATACCAAGGCTTTATGAATTTAAGCGCAATACTAGACTAGCGATAAGGTCTCATCAACTCACATCAGGATTTTAAAATAAGTTAGATCTTCGAAAATTTAAATGCAATGTCAAGGGTCATTTTATTGTTCTCTCGCCTTACTAAGGTTGTTTTTTCTCATATTCTCTCATGCCCAGTAATCACTTGCGTCTTAGTGCTTTTATTGCCTAATTGGAATGAATTGATAAAAAATGACAGCATGCTATGATGAAATATCATTTTAAAGAGAACTTTCATTGTCAAGAAGAAAAATATATTATTGTAGTATAAATAGATGTAAGAGAAAATGTAAGCTCGTCTGCCATTTCCAGGCTTAAATTTATTACTTGAGGTTTAATACATACATACATACACATATGTGTGTCTGTTTTATATATATATATATATATATATATATATATATATATATATATATATATATATATATTTGTTCTACGCTAGTATATCCATATGATTACCACGATTTGAATTTGTAAATTTCTTTTTACTATGATTAACCGTATACGACCGTATTGTTTACTTCTATTGCTCGTCATATTAAACTTAAAAATGGCGGCATCGGATTCATGAAAATGGCGAAGAGTAACGAGCCTTTTATTTTATATGTATTATTTTAATTTATCGCCTTTTTTTTCTTTATTTCTTTTTTTTTTTTTTTTTTGCAAACGTTGGTGCTAATGAGGAGTGTAATTGAAATCGTTGGTTGTAACTACCGTAGGGATTTTGATAGAATTAGTAACGGCGAACGAAGAATAAGAGATGGCAACTGCAAACAAAGAGACGAGGAAATTTACTTTTTTTTTTCCATCCACAGGCAAGTTGTAATGAAAGACGTAAAATTCTCAGATTTCGTCTGATTACGTGAAGTGGGAAGAGGGTTATCTTTCTATTTAGAAATGCGTTTGATAGTTGAGGGAGATGAATATTCGAGAAGAAAGATTTATTTAACGAGGTAAATTTTAAGGATAGGAACTTAACGAGTGAGTGGGACTTATTGAAAAAGAGAGAGTAGCAACTGAGACGCATTTGAGAACTGACGATGATGAAGGAAAGAGAACAAAAACCTGATTCGCGAGGAAAAGGCGGAGAATAAATCATATAAAAGAATCGGAATAGATAGAAAAAAAAGAAGTATTTAAACGTAGCCAGAAAAATAAAACGAGAAATCGAAAAAGAGGGAGAGGATGACGAGAGAAAAGGATGAATAAACTCGAAAAAAGAAATAGATCAACTGGATTTAGAGAGAAATAAGAGATTGATTCAGAGATAAGGAAAAAAAAAGAAAGCGAGGAAAACTAAAGAGCGAGACCTTCATATTATTTTATTTTTCTTTTTATACACGCTATGCAATTCAGCGTATCTTTTAATCAGCTAGACACGTTGCCGGTGTTTGTTAAAACCGGTATAGCGCCTGTTGAGGCAGACTGAAACATTGAATTGGAGACCAGAAATATGCTGTATTCAGATATCATTTGTTTGGAGTTTTGATATGTTTGCCTTTTTTTTCTCTCTCTCTCTCCCTCTCTCTCCTTCCCTTCCTCTCCCTCTCTCTCCCTCCATCCCTCTCTCTCTCTTTATCCGTGCTTCGTTTTACGTTTCATTTTGTAAGCAAACCTTTTATCACCGCATCCCTATTTTCTATTTTCATTTCACAGAGAAGATCTTTTCATTTATCTGCTTTTCTTTCCTTTATATAATTCCATTAGACAGCAGGTTCAGAACAAAAGACTAGTAATTCTAATGTCCTCAGATGGAGTCGAGGGAGCAATGACAATGCGATTAAAATTTTAAATTGAAACGGGCAGAAATATTTTGGGAAGGATAAGGGGAAAACATAAAGCAACCCGTGATAGATTATTACACATGCGCATTGGTGTTATTCGTTAAAAATGAAAAAAAATACAAAGTTGTGTCATTTGGATTGGCTGCATGTAAAATTTGATTACAAAATCAACTGTGTCAGGTATAATATCTTATATATAACAATCAATGAACAGAATTAATTATAAATATACTAAATGTTTATTTAGAAGGCATTTTTCTGAGTTTCTTTTTGTTATGTTCTATCCTTCATTTTGTGTATTTATAAGTCTACCCTTGGCTCAAGCTTAGAATATCATTGCCATTATTGGTTTCGGCTAATACTCTCATTGGAAAGACTATATTGAAACCATTGCTAAGCCAGTTTCTAATAAAGTCGACTCCCTGTGTCGTGCAAGACAATTTATCGCTCCAGAATCTATCTTACGTATTTATAAGCCTGGGCACCTCGGCGTGGTGTAATGGTTAGCAAGTTTGTCTTGCTAAAACAGTTACGACTGGATAGTGAGTTCGATCCTTATTAGATGCCTTATATTTTCGGCCTTGTAACACAACTAAGTAATGCTTAAAAAAATCAATACATATTTATAAGTCTTCCAGTCGCTCATGCTTAAAATATTGCTGCCAGATATGGTCCGGTGATCCTGCTATTTTCCTTAAGCTCCTTGCTAAAATCAAAAGAAGAAATAGAATTATATTTGTTCCCGGCGCAGATTCAGTCTGTTTGCCACCGCCCTAAGTTTTCTTCTCTTATGTTATTTGTTCGGATCAGCTCTTCGCTATAGTGCCTAGACATATTTAATTTAAGCAGAGTAACAGACGGGCGTGAGATCTCATCAATTTACTCCTGAAATGGCTAGATGTTGCTTTGGATTTTATGCTAACAGTACTATTTCTCGCACTTCTCGCTTCTTGTGGAACTCTTTTCTGTCTCCATGCCTTCCAGTCAACTTTAATCGATAAAAATTAAAATGGAATCGCTGTTAACTGCTCTCAAGATTACTAGTTTCCCCTCCCGCTGTTTAGTAATTTTTCTGTTTCTAATTCTTCCACACCCTGTAATCACGTGTGTTATAATAGCTTTACTCCCTTGTATGGGGTGATACCAATTTTTGTAAAAAATCTCTCTGTTGAGCTTCTTGACCTCGTTCACTAATAAATTCTATTTAAGTCAAACTAACTATATTGAAAGTATTAAAAAACTGAGGGTTTGTGAAATGATTTTGCAAAAGACCAGCCGAGTCTGCAATGTTATTTTCACACTACTGTCCTTGGGAAAGAAATGACTTCATCTCTATTCTCCCTGTCCCCAGGTAGCAATTAAATGGCATGGTAAACAGATATCTATAGCCTTCGCTGGCAGCTGGTAGTGAAAGATAACTGGACACAAAACCGGGAAGAAATCAACGAGAAAGCCACTCCTTTTTCAAGAGTTTATGGCAATGCAGTGATAATATAGAAAAGCAATCTATGGAGAGTCTAAATGGCTCCTATTTTGCAGAAACATTGTTTTTATAAAATATCTACACTGCTTAAAGAGAAACATCACTTAAGTTTTTGCCTGAAATAACTATACAAATCTAACGATATATATAATTGCACTTTTCGTGTACAGTTATATATATATATATATATATATATATATATATATATATATATATATATATATAGATAGATAGATAGATAGATAACTAGACTCGTTTCGAAAAACCCTCGAATTTTTTGATTTGCTAAAATCAAATCAATCTCGAGGGAAAAAGTTTTAAAAAAAAGAAAGAGCTACAAACATGAACTTCTGTCGACAAACAATCGCACAGATTCAGGTCTGAAGCCCAAAGAAAAAACTCCGATACGAGTAAACAACTAACTAACAAAAGCGCTCAATACAACCGTAGAGCAGACCTGGATAAAGTAGTGAGCCAGACAAACCTACCAAGGTTTCACCTAAACGGATCGTCAGGGAAAGTAAGGCTGACGAGGCAAAGAGAAACGCATAATATATATATATATATATATATATATATATATATATAGATATATTTAGATATTTATATATATAGATATATTTTAGATATTTATATTTTCTGACTACAGTCTCTATAATTAGAGATTTTCCAAGCGTAGCTTCGATGTGGCACAAGGCTGAAAGTATAGAGTACCCAGTGAGGATCGAACTGACTACTCAGTCGTAATTGTTCGTATCAAGACAAGCTTGCTAAACATTACACCACCTTGAGGTGCTTGTCTTGTCAGTATCTAAATAGGCGACCGCTTCGGGAGACCAGATCTCGTAAGCTTAGATAATGTATAATGACTAGGAATTGTTAAACGGAATTAATTCACGTTGTTTTCTTTATATTCCCTCTACGCCCAAATCTCCTTGAAAAAGGTATGAATGAACGTTTTTTTCCTCTCATCTATGACTTAATTTGTACGACAGGGTTCACTAAACCATTATTATTTCCCTCATAAAAATACCCATTCAATATTTCCTGTCTTTAAATAACATGCAATGGGTTTATAAGCTGTGGAAAACAAATCAATTAAGCCAACTAATTTATTTTTCAATGAAATATGTACATGAAATATATACATGAAATATATACATGAAATATGTACATGAAATATGTACATGAAATATATACATGAAATATGTACATGAAATATATACATGAAATATGTACATGAAATATATACATGAAATATGTACATGGAATATATACATGAAATATGTACATGAAATATGTACATGAAATATATACATGAAATATGTACATGAAAAGATGACAAGTCAAAGATCGTGGATTATAAGCATGGCCATGACCATGTTCGTTTCCTCTGTTTATGTTCACTCAACAACTGCTTACATTGAAGGAGATTATGTTTTTTTCTCAGAAATACATTTACCTGAGTACTGTTGAATAAATTCCTATCAACAGTTATCAGACTGTAAAACAAGCTCGCAGTTTGTGCCTGGATATATTCTACATCTACAGCGAGTCTTTCCTTAAGTTACTGGATACCTTACCAGGATTTATTATCGTTCGCTAGAATGTACACAATGTAAGATACGCAAAAGACAAAGTGGCGATAGATTCAGAAAGAAAATTATATGACCTCCTAGACGAGGGAGAAAAGGATAAGATGAAAAAAGGATAAAAACAATCAATTGAAATTAAGCAGTGAGCACGAGAAAAAGATTAAACTATTAGATTATAATTGGATATAATATATATATATATATATATATATATATATATATATATACACAAAAGAACAGAATTTTAAGTCGTTGGGAAACGTGTTGTCACATGATGTAAATTTAACAGCGAAATCGGAACGAGTATTAGAAAATAAAACATATTTGCCTTCCAAAAACTATGGAAAACAAAAAAAGAATATTTCATTAAAAACAGAAAAAAAAAAGATATATGTAACATCCATATTCTATACCAGTGAACGCTAGACAACAATCTCCACTTAAATGAAGCGGTTACTTGAGGAAACAGATATCAGTTTCTAAAATAACATGGAAGGTGTCGGTTTGGATCTAAGAAGTTTAAACTCAAATGAAAAAGAAAAACAGTAACATTTACTCAGAATCAGAGAATCATTTACTTGGGCTCATAATAAGTAAGCAAACCATATATCGAGGGCAAACGGGACCGGTGGTGTAAGAGGCTCACCTCACTGAGGAATTTTTCTTGATTTGTATATTTTACAGTTTATCAACATTTTGCAGGTTATTTAAAGCCAGAAAATAATTGTAGATAGTAAGAAATTGGGGTGGGGTATAACAATTATTCACTAAAACGATAGATAGTGAGAAGAGGTAGATCTATATATTTCCCAAGATCACGATTGACATTGGGACTCGGTTTCCCGATTCCCAAGTGAGGGCCGATCTATAATTACACCACTTGTACATCCACGCTTACAGTGCCTGGAAATCCCAGGCGGTTGCCCCTCTAGATACAAATAAGGCTCGGTCCTGCTTAATTTCGGTGATCCATCGAGTTGAGGAAAAATTCGTGGAAAATATGGTAAATCGACAAAAGTTTTTAAGTGTAAAATAGATAGCAAGTCGTGGATATACATGATGATCCACATCATGAGGGAAACATCAGAAAAGAGCATGAGAATTATCACATAACAATATACTTAACGAAATTTCCATTGATACTAAAAGTAAAAGAGTATTTATGTATTTCACCCCAAGAAAGGCAGGAGTGCCACTAGCACGCAAAGGGTTACAGAGAAGAAGAGCAAGAGTAAAGAGGCGTATTTTAGGAAAGGATAAAGAGAAGGACTGGAAACAAGATCATGGTATCAGAAGATGTCGATTGACATTACATTTTAATATATGAAGATTATAACTATCAGGGAAGCAAGTAAAAGGAGTGAGTTCCACAAAGGGGAAGTGAGAGATGAGAAGCTTTTAAAATTGAAGTGATTGCTATATTTAATCGTATCGACAGTGAAAGTGTGGGACCGAGATGCTAATCTAGTACCACGCTTAAATCCATGCAGTTTGGAAACCAGCGAAAGTAGCTCGTCGAAGCAGTTGCTCTGGTAACTCTTGTAGAAAAGACAGATGGAAGGAACAGCACGTCTGTGAGGAAGTGACTCTAGACGAGATGCCAGATCACATTGCATATCCGTCTCTGGATGATGGCGAAGAGCTCGAGACGAACAGTGGTGGCTCCAGACCATATATGACAGCAGTATTCCCTGCAAGTAGGAATGGTTGAATGGTTAAAGATTTGAAGGATGGATTCAGGCGATAAAAACTTTCTGGCGCGACACAGGGATCCAACATTCCGGTAGATGAAGCTATACATTAAAGCGTGAGAACAATCAGGCGCAGAGAGGGGCTTTCATAGAGTTGGGGGACTAGCCATTCTAATGGGAGGCAAAAAGGGTTCTTTGTGGTGGGTAAATGAGAGCAGTTTCGTTTTGAAGGCATTAAAGTTTACCAGATATTTCTTGCCCCCAAAGAGAGAGCACTGAAGATAACCCAGGCTTTATTCTACGTTATAGGCGTGTATATTATGGTAGGATGGGAATCTTGTCTGCTACACACGTATTAATAAAAATGTAAGTGCTTTGTTTATCATCAAGTTGATACGTTTGCATTGCATTTTAAGCTCTTAATTTTGGGAACAACTAGATGTTTGAAAATGACAAGTCGAGGCTGTCCCTTGGGTGTGCAACAAGTAAAGTTCACCTGACTATTGGCGCTGTTTTCAAATTTCTATATTTTATTCACAACCATACGGGGTTCTTCCTAACACCCTTTCATTAATGCGTGAATTACAATTCGTTCGCTGTTTAATAGTAGCAAATCACTTTCAGTGATATTTTTAGACGTTTCTCTGGCGTTGGAATTACGATAAACGACCGCTATCATTCAAAGTTTAACAGAGAGAAATGGCATTAAGCACTTCTGAAAAATACTACGTATTACATGTTCATGCATGTTTTATATATCGACTTTTCATTATATCACATGTTAGGAAAGCTTCCGTGTCAATTACCAGGATCTCTTGAATGGTCAATTAAACACATTCTTTTGTTAAAAGACAAAAAAACAAACAAAAAAAGCTGTAACATATTTTCTCTTTTACAAGTTGTGTCCCTTTAATACGTGGTTGATCACGGTTCAACACAACTTTCTATATCTTATAACTATTAGTAATATTTTCTTTTCACCATCATTCCAAGTCCCTATTCTGTTATCTATCTACACAAACGCCTTAGTAAGTTTACTACTTTTATGTTGCGTCATGGCTCATTTTATCTGAGAGGAGGATGCCCAGTATTCACTACCTCGATAGGAGAACTGATATTACACCAGAGTTTCTATATTTCTAATGAAATTATTCTGTTGATTTGCTTCCCTTGTTGAAGGCATATTTTACTATACCAAAAAGCTTTCTAATTTATATGCCACATTTAAAATCCTCTGTTAAAATGTTTTCTAAATATTTAAATCTTAATAATTTCTTTGATTTGCTATCTCGCATTCGTAGTTCTTATCTTGCCCTCTTCCACTTTGTAACAACAATAAATGCAGTCATCTTAAAATTTCAGACATATATATATATATATATGTGTGTGTGTGTGTTTTGCGTGTTTGTGTGTGTTGTTCGAAATATCACCTTGAAAGCTATTACGACAACAAAGATTTCGAAATTTAATTGTTATACTCGATAACAATACTACAATGATAATTATACGAATATTCGTCAGTTTCATAAGAATATAAAATTTACGGACTAATCTCTGTTGCAGATGCTGGCTCAAGTACATTTGAGTTTATGTAATTGTGGTTGTTACTGCTGTGTTAATTTTCTTTTGAATAAACTTAGTACGCAAAAGCTGTTTGTAAAGATGTCATTTAATGTTATTCTATTCAATGGATATTTTCCAAACCGTTTCAATTTCCAAAGATTGTGTCAATTTGTAATATGGTTGGCATGCACTTCCCAATGCTGTCACATTATCTGATTTTAACTCCATGCTGATAGATTCAACGAATTGACTTCCTGATATCTTAATTGCTGTTATGACTTCGTTTAACAGAAATCAGGTATCGATGTTTCTGGAAACGAATTAATCATCTTCATTGAATAAAACTGGAAAATTCATATATTACTTAATATTAGAATTGATAGAGTTGCTAAGTCCTTATTACATTAGACAAGTAGGGTGAGTAGGACATGGCCTAGCGTGGGTAGAATTCTAGACTAACAGCTGTTTAAAAGGTTCGCCTGATCGGAATGTGAACTGTCTAACTATACAGCGACGCCTCCCACAAATAAAAACTTGCGCGCGAGAGCACACCCACACACACTCACACGCACAGGAAGGGCAAAGGTTCTAAATATACGGAAACGACACCACAAACACAAATACACATAAACAAACCTAACGTTCTAAATATATGGTCAGGTACCCAACACGTACGCGGGTACACACATACACAAACGCGCGCGGGCACACACACACAAACACACACATTTACAAACAAAGCTAACCTTCTAATTCCACGCTCACGCCCACAAAACATACACACACAACACCCATACACACACGCACAAAAACCCTCCCACAAATCTAAAGTTCTAACTTTACGACCATGGCCCAACACAAAGACACGAGAACACGAACACACACACAAATATAACGTGATAATTATGCAGCCACATCTACAACAGTATTACACACTCACATATAAACAAACAAACAGTGTTAACGTTCTTACTATATAGCCACGTCCCCTGTGTATATGCACAAAAAACATGCAAAAACTTAACGTTCTATCTTTATGGCCACTCTCCCTCAAAACACATACACAAACATACACATACACAAGAAAAGCTAATGTCTTTACTATAAAGTGCAGAACTAACTCATACACACACAAAATCACATAAACTCAAGAGTGAAGTCAATATTCCAAGTGTCCGGTCACGCCTCCAACACGCACACCTACAAAAATACACCCACAAAGCTAACGTTCCAACTCTACAGCCACTCTCCGAAACACAGAAATACACAGGGAAGATTTTATGTGGGTTGAGGTTATGGCTGACCTGGGTAGGCTTTTGTGCACAATATTTAATAGATATTCTGACTTAATTGGCCAATCTTCCGCCAACGTGCGATATACTAGAAATAATATTATCGTTCAACTTTTACCTGAGAATTAAACATTAATAATTGCTGCCATAAGGTCATGGCATCCTAAAATCCCAAAAGTAGTGATATAAAAATTCCGCAGTCAGAAACCATGGAAAGAAACCGGGGAATATGTCTTTGCGAAGCTCAGTTGTTATTTTGGGAAAGTTCACCTGTTTTCTAAGATCAATGTTTTGAAATATCTTTTGAAGTCTCTGACCCTTTGCGAAGATCCTCCAACTTCGGACTGTGTTGATTGGCGCTACACTATCGCAAACAAAGAATTGTACCAAATAAGAGAAAACGCATCTTCTCTGGACTTTCAATAGAGGCAACAGTTAAAATGGCTATCATGAAGCTCGAAGAGAAGATAATGACATAAGCAAGGGCTTGGTGCTCTACACTAATTCAAATGAAAGGTTACCCTGCACCCCCACACAACCTTCCACCCATCAAAGTCGGGAAGTATGATAGGAGCATCAGGGAAAATTGTTTTCATGTCAAAATGTCTTAGGTGAAAGATTTTATGTAATTCAACAGAAAATAACAGTGGCTGCTCGAATGTTTTCTAATATTACAATTACAAATATACGTAAAGCGTTGATGTTGACTTTATCTAAAATTGGCCCATTAAGGTTTTTTAAGCATTCATTCAACGGCAATAGACAACTTTTACTGACTGCTATGATTGTGGCTGACTCTAGACTCCAGGAAAGCAATAAACTGAGCTTTCTTGACCTCAACCTTTGCCCTAACTTGAAATGGAACGACTACATCGAATTAATAGCTCCATCTAGCGCAATTAAATTTGGGTAACTGTGTCGTAGCAGAAAATCTTTCTCGTTGGAATTCATCTTACAAATATAAACGATTCGTCCATGCATTGAATACTGTTAACTTATCTGGTCTACTGTTCCTACTCTACATTTCGAGATTGTTTCAAACATCCAAAAAAGGGTCTTTACTGTAATCGATCCTGACCGGGCATCTCGAATTCAGTCACTTTCTCACCGGCGTAACGTGGCTTTCGCCTGTCTTTCCTCTACATATTTTCACGGCATCTTGTCTGAAGAGACTTTTTCCCTGGTGGACTACAGAAATTTAAGCAAGGTACTAGATTGGCATATCAGTCCCACGGATTTAATGTTGAGATATCAAAATACGACCGCCACTTCTTCTCCAAGTGTTTTTTTACGCATTTCAACCAAGTGGAAATCTCTCCCATTTACTTGATTCTCTGATAACTAGAATTCTCGAAAATTTAAATGCAATGTCAATCACCGTTTCTTTCTTCTTGAACCCCGTTCATATTTTGTCCTGTCTTCCTTAATCTCAGTCTGCTCTTTCACTTTTACTCCTTATTACCCCTGCGTACTAGTGGCGTTCCCGCGTTGCTTGGGGTGTAATGATAAAAAAATAATATAGTCAAGATTTCAGTGCTGCACTATGAAGAGGATCGCTGAGATCAACGCATTGTCTGAGGAATAGTGGAATTTTGTACGGTGTCCACAGAAAAGATGAGAGCAAATGTGCTTCCAGGAAGTTCAACAATGTTGGTTGATAGCCACTTATATGCGCCATGTTTGGCTTTAGCCTGACTGTCATTAACACTTTATCACCGTGCGAGTAACTCCAAAATTGTCGCAAGAACCTTACATTATTTATCATATTTCTCCCTGTATGCGTTCAGTAATGTGAGAGTGAACCATCTCACATGCTCGTGATTGTCACTTGCGTTAGCATATTTGAAAGGTACCCGGGAAGGAATGTCATTAAGAAGATATTTGCCTAATATGCAAAAGGTATCAATTTCTTGCACACGGTGTATAGGGACAAATATTACAAATTTAGTAGACATTTTCTTGAGCAAAAGAGATGTCAGTGGAGAATATGCTGTGAGACAATCACATCGGTTTTCTGTTACAGGAATGACAGTTCAACGATTGTAGGTATAGTGAATGAACATGTAGTATTTGAAGTTTCATTTTATATACAAGCATCGGTTCTCGTAATACCACCGAAGTCAAATAACATCTACCTTGGTCAGAATCTAGAAGGATGTCCTCTTCGCATTACCAGGTGTTGTGAACATAAATGTGCTGTTCGTAAAACGGATAATAGCAACGAATTTAAAATCGGAGAGCCGAGTTCCAATTCCAGTCGTGTTGGTTATATTCACTTATGCGGAAAACCCCTTGGAAAAGTTAAGTAGCTCCTGCTACTACTCCAGCTATTGATGGATAAGTAATATATGTATTAGCAAATATTTTTAAAATATTCAGAGAATCTACAAATATTTTCTGGCTTTAAATAACCAGCAAATATGTTTATAAAAATGGACAAAACTATCCAACGAATTTCATACTTAGCAACATCATATACAGCAACATCTGTCGGACAATATTGCCATATCTATTGGCCATATCTATTGGTCCTTTGTTCATGTATGTGGCATAATTGGACCACGACTGATTTATTTATTCCATTAGCACATAAATGATATATTAGATCAGCAGGTGCAAATGGTGTGAAATGAGGTATCACTCATCTAAAATAAGACCAGGTACCTCCGAGAATACAAGCTTTGTTAACACACAAAGGCGATATTTCCTGGATAGCCATTATATTATCATTAGACCGCAGGAAATAATTACAGCAATGTATATTTTCTTTCATAAGTTCTTCAATTTATAGTTAAGTAGATATTAATTTAACATTTTAAAAGCAGTAATATGCTGATAACGGATTTGTTGAAAAATATCCGTAATAGAAGCAACAAAATGTAAAAAAAAGGCTGAAAATAAAGGAAGATTTAATAATAAATAAAATAATGACAACATGCAATAATATCAACTGTAAATATAACCACAATGTGCTGACTGTTTATGAAAATAAATTAAAAAAAGTAATTCTCATGACTATAGAAAAATCTACCTATTCAATTAAAAAAAAAACTTACTTTATAATGCCTAATAGACTAACCAAAACGAAAGTGCTCTGATATATATATATATATATTTATATATATATATATATATGTGTGTGTGTGTGTGTGTAAAGGCACATTCCTATCCAAATTCACGATTTCAGAAACAAAAAACAAAATATTCAAATCCATGATGCCTTCTATATAAGGAACATTCAAAACTACACTAAATTAGCTTAGTTATGAGCAGAGCAACAATAATTTAAAATGCTTATCATATCAATGTTTAAAATGATAATTATATAAAAAATTATCATTATATAAGTTAAAGTTACCACACTTAAATGAAAACATGAAAAAAGATCATACCATTAACAGTTATTTTAGTAATTATCACAGAACGCGTTTCAGGTGCATTTCCCAAAAAGTCAATAAAAAACAAAAAAAAATGACAACTTACATTAATTTTAGACCAGTTTGTATAATTGTGTTTCTACGTTTTAATAAAAATACAGTAAACCTCGTATAATATATGGAATGCGCTCGCATTATATTAATACGATTTATATATATATATATATATATATATATATATATATATATATATATATATATAAAATTTGTTTTTAGTATCATACCAATTCAGTGTCGGATATACTGGAATTAAGAATTCATTCAGCATTGATTGTACTTGTATAAAAATGTCTTTGATCAAAATCGATTCACTTTTCTCTTCGCTCATTGCTGATTGGTACTGAAGCTCAATTATGAAAGAATTCGATTTGACGAATGATTATTAATAACGAGTCATAATGATTAGCTGAGATAAGATCTTCAAGATGAGACGATCTTATCTTACCACTAGAAGATCTTAGATCGATGTTCGATTATCAATAATGGCCACTAGACACGTTATCTTCCGGTTGATCATTAATATAATGTCAATTATTGCTGTTATGATTGAAGACAAATATCTTCGCCATCTTTATTATTGGTTTCGAAAGGAATGATATCTGTCGGAACATCATCCCACACGTTATTATGGCACCCACAACAAGGACAGAACTGTCACTTTAGACTCTTATAAATCGTACAAAGTTCCTTCGTTATCCTTTGAATGTTAAATCATAGTGCATAATTAAAATGCTATTGAACGAATACCGTCAATGTTTATTGCTTTCTGAATTTACTGTGCTACAAATGTAGTAGTTAACTGACATGACTTACGTCGGAATAGTCTAATCAATGATGATATTAGCTCTTTACATTTTATGGAAACATTTGATTTTCTTTGACTGGACAGCATGTGCCTAGGTCGGTTGAGATAAGAAAATCTTTTCGATTAATACAATTTTTCAGAAAAAACATGTTTTCCCAATGTCACTGCAATCGCTATTTCCGGTATTAATTGTGAGCTCCTTCCTACCCTTATGTACGAAAGTACTGTGGAAAATTCATATCTTGATAATATATTTATTTTCTCTTCGAATTAAATGTGTTATCCATTTTAGTTGTTGCATCTGTTGAAAATCCTTAAGTGCTGTTTGTTTTATTTTTGTTTTCATTTCTTCGTGATTAAGTAACGCCAATGCTTAAGTTTCGAAGAAAGTTTGATTCTCTCTAAGAATGTTCTTTCGTTCGAAATAATTTTAATAATTCATGTGAAAAGCTCTTGTATTCAGCTTACAGTTTAAGTAGATTGCTGTGATGCCTGGCATTCATAATAATGTCTCTATCTGACGAGATTATCTAAGAACATAACACAAGTGTTTACCATTGATTCAGTAGCTATTTATGGCTCTGTAAGAGAAAAAAACCCTAGCTCAGCCTATCTGTCCGTTCAATGCCATTATCTCCTAAACTAAATTTGTTATGTTTTTTCTATACACCGTGCTATTTGAAATGGGTAGCATTTATTAATTACACATTCTATTTAAAACTTGTTAGATGATATTGGTTCTTGTTTTCTCATTCAGTATCACAGATATTGTTTAGGAACCATTTGACTGTTATTTCATTGAATATATTTTCTTTCTTTTTTAATCATTTCAACCCAAGCAAGAACAACGCCCACTAGGACGCAGGAAGTGAAAGTGTGAGAAAAGACTGAATATAGCGGGGTGTGGGGAACAGAAAAGATGAACGGGGGTCAAGAAGATAGATGATGACAACTGACGTTGCATTTAAATGTTTGAAGTTTGTAGTTATCAGGGAAGCAGATAAACGGAAGGGATTTCAGCAGGTGTTAATGCGAGGAAAGAAATTCTTGGTTAGAAAAGAGACGGTTGCAATTTGCTATTTCAACAGCAAATAGCTGGAATCTCCATGCCAACTAAGTAGCTCGCTTAAATTCCTTAGTCAGGGCACCCTGATATAGAAGCTCGTTAGACGAGTTATCATGAAAACATTTTTAGAAAAGACAAGGAAACCACGTCACGTCAGTGACAATATAATCGAAATCGAGATGGCTGGCCGGATCGATTTCATTACAGAAAAATCTTTGGATTTTGTCAAGAACCTCGGGAGAACCAAACCGATTATGGTAGCAGGATTCAATGCACGAGCGAATAGATTTGAAGATATGAACGATAGACTCTGACGATAAATGTAGATTTTTTTTTTCAAGATGCCTCTTATCCCAAATAATGACTACTTCAAACTCAACATCAATTTACTGGCTTTAGGAGGGAAACATGAAAGTTGTTTTCAATTAGAAGATTTGTTTGAGATGACGTACGATATGTTAAAATATCAATGCATATATCTTCAAAGCTGTGTTTTTATATACTGATATCATAGTCTAAAGAAGTGTTTTACTTAAGCGTGCCATCAAATATTGTCCCGAAATTGCGAAGTAACACCAGGCACAGTTTTCACATTAAAAAAGCTTCAAAAATTGTTGAAGAGAAACATTGAAAGAATTTAATTCCATATATGTGTATAGTTAAAAAAAAAAAAACCTCTGGGTTTTTTTTCATAACATTTAAATGTATATCATTTAAAAATTTGGTAAGGTATCATTTAAAAATTTGGTAAGATATCATTTAAAAATTTGGTAAGTGTACCGAGATATTTTAATTTGCTCTTAAGTTGTGTCGTTACTTAAAAAGGTTGTGAATCACTGGTCTAAGAATGTTATATATATTTAGGCTCCCAATCCTTTCTTGACAATCTGATGAGGTTTGGAATACTTCGGTATTGAAGTCTTCACCAGACATGTATGGATTAAAGGACTGATAAGTTATCATACAGAAATCAGAGTAATAATTTCATAGACGAATTTTTAAGTCTGTAAATGCGTCTATGTCTATTTCAAGGTCGTTTACCCTTCACGTACGTCATTCGCTGTATTACCTACCTCATGCTTTAAGATTGACTCAGTATAAGAGTCTCTCATGATAGGGGGTTACTGAATGCAAGAGACTGTAGCCGAATGTAGAAGGTAGTAAAGATTATTAAGATAAATATGATAGATGACGTCTGTCCATAATCATGAAGAGAATAAACTTGTAGTGTTCAGTGAAGGATCGATGCGTAAATTCTTTGCACATATTACCATTTGTCCAGAAACAGGCAGCTGGAATAGACCATCCTTCTCATGAATTGAATGCAGGGTAAATGTGGGTGGAGTGATACTTTGACCTTAGAACTGCAAGTCCAATCTATAAATAGCGACAGATTAGCGATAGGCTTGCCAAGATGTATATAGGGAAACAATATGGCTGAATATTTGAAAATTAGCAATTCCATACTAAACTGCAGGAACGTATATGAACGTTATCAAGGCTGGAAATTGAGGTTGTAGCACCTCCAGTCGAAACATGACAATACTACTGTATTTAGTCTCCGATTCAGGGCAGAATGAGGCAGTTAATACTTTAATCGGTAGAAAGTAACCTCATTTTTCCAGTATATTGATAGTATTATCTTACAATAATATTTTTTTCGGAACAAGGCCCATGAAATACTCGAGGTTACAGACTAAGAAAAACGGTCCACGGTTTATGAGGATATGTGAGGAAGATAACAGTTAACTAAGTTTTTTAAATGTTTAGATTGTAGTTATCGAGGAAGCACCCTCTTGGGAGTCGGTTCACAAAGTTTTGCCGGCCAGAAGAAAACTTGAAACCGAATAGCCAATCAAATTATGTTGATTATTTGAGATTGCAAACGTTTATTGAGACAACATAAATTATTATTATATTTACAATATACCTATACTAAAGACATACTAAAATGATACTAAACAATATTCAACGCCAGTGCACGAAATATGCAAATACACGTCTATATTTCTGAGATGATGTATTGTACCTATTTACACTATTTACATTGTTCAGACTATTTTTTTCCTTTTGTTACCATATTCACGACGATTCGGCCATTGTAAATTCCGGCCTTCTTCAGGTGATGGGAATTTCGGACTGAACCCTTTATTTCATCCATCGGGGTAGATCGGCCTCAAGGACACATGAAACAGTGGCTGAATGCGTTGGTTGAATCCAATAACTTGAGTGAAAGAATTGAGAGTTCACTAATTGGCTACAGTTGTGGTGTACAAAAACTTGTAGATCTGAGTTAAATGTGTTATATCTTTACGCAGTCAGGATCCCTAGTAACACACAGAACTATCTTTTAAAGACCTATCTCACATTTTACCTCTCTTTAACATAGTATATCCACTCATCCCCTCTCTATCAATCTCTAAGAGTAACCGCTGACTGCAAGAACAATTAGGTCAGACAGGCTTATGAACTTGCAACAGGGCCAAGCGAGATCAAAAAATAGCTTCTCACAGGCATGCAGTATCACGTGTTCAAGTACGAAACGTCGAGCGGAATAATAAGGAAAAGCATTAATTCGAATCCGCATCTTAATCGAGTAACATCTTTTTTTTTACATGTTACCGTCAAGGACAGGATGTCGTGCAATTAAGATTAGTTCTAATTCAACTCAGAGAATTATACTGATTATATTAAATGCCCAGGTGAAATACTAAGCTAGATAAACACCTAATACAGATATGTATGACCCACTCAATTGGACGCTGGCTAAGACTTATACAGTGCCAAATATTCTTACTGGAACGGTGAATTCTAGATTACTGAATAGGAGAATAAAAGACCAACACTTGGTGTCAAAACTCAAAACAGTGAAGAAATAAAAATATATCTAAAGATATCGCTACACGCGTGAAAAAAACTGAACTGAAAGTTAAAAGAACAAAAGAAAAATTAAAACAAATGAAAGAGATAGAAAATGGAAAAGAGAAAATCCTATTTTATTTCAGGCGAATGACTAAAGCTAAGTCGGCTTTGACTATACATGACAGATATAGAACACATACATCTTTCCACATAGAAATACATAGAAAACATCTTTCCACGTTCTATCTTGCATTAATATTTGCCTGTATAGTATTGTTCTAATTAAATGTGATTAAATTATATATAGTGTCATTTGATGTTCATTACTGTTGATTGTTTATCATCATCCGTGTATTTGAACCTGTACAAGAATCTTTCCATTACGGATTAATAAAACTTGGACATCTCCTTTGAATACAAGTTGTTTTTTTTTATCTTTTCTTTCTAATATTTGTGTCGCGGGAATTGGTCCATAACAAAGGGAAATGACAATCTACCATGAAATAAAGTGTTCAGTTCGAAATTCTGATCACCTGAATGAGGCCGGAGCGTAAAACGGTTGAAACGCCGTGAATATGACAAGAAACATAAGGGCAACCATCCGAACAATGTTAATAGTGTAACTAAGGCAAATCCTTGAATGGAATGCTTAGCTTACAAAAGTAAGATTAATGACTCTTTCTATTCCTCGTTTTACTAGATGACAGAAAAAGGAATTGGATCTTTTCCAAATCAAACGAAAACTTTGCTTTAATTTTGGCTTTCTAACACCGAGTTAGTACACCATGTTTCAAAATTCGTTTGAGCAAAGAAACAAGCAAGATTTGGGAGAGTCTTTTACGTCCATGTGTTAGGTAAACGAGATGCATGATTTAACGCATCAGTACATATTCGCGTGCACGCTCGCGCACATATACACACACACACACACACACACACACACACAGATATATATATATATATATATATATATATATATATATATATATATATATATATATATATATATAATTATAATTGTGTATACGGAATGAATTCCAATAACCAACAATTATTATTTTTAGAAGAGTGCTCAATACAAAAGTAGAGCATATATAATTATTTATTCTAAAAAAATTATGAAATAAATATGATATAAAATCACTAAAGAATAACAATTGTGTTTCAACATCTCCGGTGTCTCATCAAGTGTTGGTGTTGAATGTAAATAAATGTTTTTTTTTTTTTCATTTATTTTACATTCAACATCATCATTTGATAAACACCGGAGGTGTTGAAACAAAATCGCTATTTTGTAGTTATTTTATAACGTATTTATGTTATAATTTTTTAAATAAATAATTATATATATATATATATATATATATATATATATATATATGACCAATAATATTATCGATATATATATATATATATATATATATATATATATATATATATGTATATATATATATATATAGATGTTGTGGTAGGATCCACCTAATTTGCATAGTTGAGTACCGAGTATGGTTGGTACCGGGAAGACGAGAGAGAATCAAGAGATTCAATCCAGAGACTCTGCCCGACTGCGACTAAGTGAACACATTCTCCAGGAACGGTCTTCCCAAGAATATACAAAAGACTATATGTAAATATTGTACACTTTCTTGTTTCAATACATTTTGTTCTAAGTACATTTTGTGTTGTATTATTATTCCATGCATTAGTTTCAACAATATTATATATATATATATATATATATATATATATATATATATATATATATATATATATATATATATATATATATATATATATATTGCTGTGTTGGTTATGACTAATGTTGTCCATTAAATAAATTTCCTTTCTTTTTTCCCATTTCAAAATAGCATGTTTCTCTCATAGACGGTTCTCTCGTCTTCATGTTGGTTTATCATTTTTTTCACATAAAAAGAGCAGGCATTACAGATAAAACACATAGTTAAAACAATGTTGTCATTAGAGCTATTTATTTATTAAACAATCAATCTAAAACAATCAATGTTCAATCCTGAAATCCAACTTGGCCAAAAAGTAAGACTTGTCAGATACGTGGTCCAATAGGTCGCTCATTTGGAGAATGGCTTAGTTCTAACAAAAATGTACCGTTTCCCAATCTGTTAGAAATATTTAAATGGATATACTAGAAAATAAAAGCTGGAATTCTAAACTTTTGTCTCTTATTCATCTTTTGATTGTTAAGTAAAATAAAAATACATTCAGTGAATAGCAAAAACAAACTAACTGCTCTTGCAGTTCCAATAACTATGGACTATACATGTATACATACATA
>CAHIKZ030001746.1:847500-880000 GCA_903632075.3 Acanthosepion pharaonis | reverse complement strand
AGTATGTCCGAAATAATATCCTTGCAGGCAGCTCATGTAAAACATGATGGGAAAGCATATGAACCTACCGGAAAGACACCTACAATTCCAGCTCACAGATTAATTATAAACTAATGCTGGTTTCTAGCATGTATTTTACCATAGGAATTCCAATCGGCCGACAAATATTGGTTGTGTAAATTTATTATTCCATCTTTTTCAAAAGTTGCCGCATCTCTAAACAAAAGTAAATAGACAAACAAGGACAGACAGTTTGTACAATAAACCACAGTAAAATTTCCCCCGTGGTGAGTGAAAAACTCTGCACACGTTGCAAAAGATATGGATACATGAGCTGCTCGTAAAGCACCCACCACTCTGAGATGGACAAAATTCTACAGCCACTTGACGTGTGGTAACAACTGGACTGTCTCCGATAGCCTGTACAATTTGTTCTTCGTGGTCGACGCGTACAAGTGGAACTCGGTCTTCCCCGATCCACAGGTTGTGGTACCACGGATTCAGTATCGCGACGACAAACAGCAAAGTTTGGTTGGCTAATGGCCTTCGGTTTGGAAACGCCATCTGAAACAACAGTGTGGATTCCCCGCCCGTTACCATTCGCGCAAGTATGTGTCATATATATATATATATATATATATATATATATATATATATATATATATATATATATATATATAATTAAAAAAGACCCAAATTATGGTTCCATTACTATAATTTATCTCTACAAAAAATATGTTTTCCCTGCTTCATCAGGTCACATCTCTAGTTAGAGACAAGTTTTATAAACCCTTCATTAACTATATATATATATATATATATATATATATATATATATATATCAATGTTAATGCCTCTTTTTAAAATGCGTTATATGTTTTATCAAGAGTGACCTGGAAAAAGTAAATATTTACATATTTTTATTTTAATTTGTTGCGTTTACTTTTACAGTTACCATTGGGAAAAATGTTATTCGAGATTGGATTGTTAATCTAAAGAGATTAATCAGCCGATGAAAAGAACGATACTAAATCCAGTATCCGGGTCGTTTATAGAAGTTTCATCCCATTTCTTCACATCAGTGGATCTTTGTCATTAGGTTTTGAAAAGGATGTCTTAATGGTTAATTGGGAACCGTCTGAGCCTT
Source organism: Acanthosepion pharaonis (assembly GCA_903632075.3). Taxonomy (NCBI): domain Eukaryota; kingdom Metazoa; phylum Mollusca; class Cephalopoda; order Sepiida; family Sepiidae; genus Acanthosepion; species Acanthosepion pharaonis. The sequence goes on along the minus strand of CAHIKZ030001746.1, from coordinate 878,853 downwards.
TAACCACCTAAGAACATCCGCCATGTTGTTTATTAAAAAACATGTTATTCTCATGGATTGACTACAAATTTATTTTCCAATAATTTATACGTCATAGCCAATTTACATTAACTTTAATCAACATTTAAATTCTTCATAAACTTTATCTTATATCTCTCATATGTATTAATATAATTAATTAGAAACATATTTACACTTAGCTATTTATTTTGTTACTTTTGCATGCTTTTAAGTTCATCACACAACACTTAAACGACATATCGTAATTGATACTTTAAATAATCATTTTTCTTCAAGATATGTGTCTTATAATAACCTCATTCACAATCAAACCTATTAACATATAGTGGCAGTTGTCCGTATTATCTAGTTGCCACTCTGAAATGATTTTCGCTTGTACGAATTCTTAAGTGCCCACGGTCGCGAGGAAAGTTATCCTGTCATGAAGCCTTAAAATTACTACTTATATGAAAATGATTGGTTACCACACTCCCGAGCGGATTTCCAGAACGCAAAGTAATTTGACCGAAAAGCAAATTAAATATAAAAAGTAATCCCAGAAGCATTTAACATTTGCAGTTTTCTAAAAATAGATCGTAATTTAAAAAAAAAAGTTGACAAGCTCATCTATAGGATTACCGAAGAAATAGGAACTATGAAAGATTGAAAATTACGTTCCTGGAGATGCTGATCAAGTAAAAGTTACGAGATAGAAGAAAAGACTACTATATATCCGTGAAAGTATTGACAGGCAGAAACTAAATGAGGTATTTAATACATCCTTTGTAAGTATTTATTATTTAATATTTAGCTAGCGAGAAATCGTATTTTCCTAATTAAATTATATTTCAGAATATCGCAAGTCACCATAAGAAGTCTCGTAATTTATTTATACAGTTTATGCGATTTAAAAGCATATGACAGTAATTCAAACACTGTCTTTAATAATTGTGGTAGAAACGCATGCAAATATCACACTAACCGATTTCCTCATTGCTTGAAATATGAAAAAAAAAATAGTTAACTTCAGCTAGATCATAGATTGTGAAAATGTTCACAAAGAAAATAAAATGTAAACATCTTTTTAAATTTGTAATTTTGAAACGTATTCATTTTTACATATTTTGATTCCAATTCAAATTTCGAAATAACTTTGGTTGATTTCTTTTGTATTTATCCTAGAAAAATATGAAAACTTTTTCAATCCTTGACATAACAAGAAAGTAGATAACAAAGTGATATATCTTTAATATTTTAAAAGACTTGTTTGAAAACCTATTACGACAATAATTCAACCTAAAAGAATAGTTGTTGCATACCAAAACAAGTTAATATGGCCTCACATATCTCTATATTATATATATATATATATATATATATATATATATATATATATATATATATATATCTGATTGATGTGAGTTTTTGTCTCAGGGTTTATCACCGTTTTTTTTCTGACGATCGCAAAGGCTTGAAACACGAGGTCACAAACTCACATCAATACAACTAAATATGTTAGCTCTATCACTGATATCAAACAGTTTCTAAAAAGTAATGCGCATATATAATATATAAATAATATAAATGAAAATTACACAAACACGCGTATATATGTACATGTATATATATATATATTGTATCATACGTATATATAAATATTATACATATACACACAAACAAATACACCCATATATATATATATATATATATATATATATATATATATATATATATTCATTTCATGCCAAGGAAGGCAATAAAGTCTTTAAGAGGAATGGGTTTACTGAGTGTGAAGAATATGAATAGAGTGAAAATATTTTTTTAATAAGAGAGTAATAAAAGGACCGGAAATAAGAAGACATATTGCTGTTACATTAAAATTTATGAAAATCGAATATTCTTATAGAACACATTTCCAGCAATTATTTTGCAGAAGTTGCAGTATCTCAAAAAATTACATTTAGGATCCGCTATGCCATTTGCAGAGGTCTAACTTATATTCGTTCTGCTCTTATTGCACTGGCAAATTTGAACATCTATTTAGAAAGTTTCTCCCAAATAACTTTTAGTTTGTGTAATAAACTCCAGAATGAATTTTCCCTAATTACTACACTTGTAAAGTCTTCCATATAGTGTCAATACTAATAAATCGTATTTGTTCTTACATTATGGAGATTTTACATACTTCATTTACGGCATTAAAACAATCTTATTCAGGAAACCTCTATAGAGAGAGGCTCTGAGTCTTGTATTTCGTGGGATATTAATAATATATTTCCAAACCAAGAAATCTCCCGCTTAGAACAGTGTTTTATTTATTTCAAATTTAGCTTGGAACCATCAGTGGAAGATAAAAACAAACAGATTTTGTTTGCATATTTTTTTTAGCTGCATATCAACATCTCTGTTGGCCATTTAATACCAAAATCAAATTATTCTGTAAGCAAATTTCTGGCCTCAGCTACCAATATTTTGTAGATAATTTCATATGATGTTTATTGTTTTAGATATTTAGTTTGTAGACTATAAAATATATTACTGGTAATGTTTCTATAAAAATGTATTTTTATACTTTTTTGCTGTATTGATTGTCATTTTTTATAAAAATGTTTTATTGCATGACATTTTTTAATAGATATATTGCTGGTATTATTACATAATGTCTTTTAATATATTTTCAGAGAACCTCCAAAAAAAACCCCAAAATACAATTTTCCCTTAACTGGAACCCTAACCGTTGCTACCAATTCTGGCGAGGGGCGACATAGGAAGAACAATTAAGAGGTTTTTACCCGCTCCTCAATCTTCCAATCTCTCGAAAAGAGTGTTTGCTGCCGGATGTAGTGTGTCGTCATACCTAGGACTAAAAAAAGTAGGAAAAAAAAGGACATTATATGATTTTTATTTTAAATAAAAGATGCAAAATCCGAAGACTGAATGGTTAGGATAAAACCCACCAAGAGAATAAGAACGAAAGCAAAGCAAGAAACACGCGCTCTTGTACGTAATTAATTAAATAATATTTGTAAGGATTTCGTTTCCTATTGACTAAAATATTTTAATCCCGTATTAATGCAATATTAAACGTCATTTTTTTCAACCATATTATCATCAGTTCCTGACGTAACAAAAATATAATTCTTCAGAGGAATACTGACAATACAATGAACTGAAAATATAAAAAAAAATAACGTTGAAGAATCATGGAACTTACACATATACTTGGAGTAAGAAATAGACAGATGATATCTCTTGGGTGCATAATAAGGAAGAAAGAGTGGGCAAATGTTAAACAACCAGATCATGTTGAAAACAAGATGGACATAGGCAAAAAGCTAGTAGCCTAATTAATAAGTTTATGGAAATGGGTGACACAATAAAGACTGTGAGATAAAGTGAAAAGACAAACCATAATAAGATCTATATAGCTGTGGAGAGCCATGATCATCCAAGGCTTGAAGGGACAACGCGCATAGAATAAGAAGACTATATTCATTTCGATTTGATAATAATATCCTATTCTTCTCTGGTTGAAATACCAAGCATTATATTTATGACGTTGTAAACCATATTAGAAAATAGGATGAATTATCGAAATACTTAAATCTGGGATAGTTTTCTACAGTCTAGACCGCACCATTCCATATAATGTTTCTATTCTGGTCTCTCTTGGTTGGGTCGGACGTGAAAAAAAAGCATGTGTAATATCATAAGTACTACAAATTAAATATTACCATGACGATACCCGGAAAAAGTAACCCGTTTACGTTAAACTGGTTTCTTTGTTCATGGAATGGTGATACTAATATTGTCCTTTGTTTTATAATGAAAACTTCAGCATTTAGTGATAGAGATGTCAGTTCCATATTCCGTTGAAATTTAAAAAAAAAACAATTTCTCTTAAAACAGTCTGTATGAAGAAGATATACTTCTCAAGTTCAATAATTATGTTCCTTAGTGATGGTGGCTGTATTCCTTATCTCATGATTATATCATATTCTCTTCGAGATTTATTTACTATCCATTTTAGCTGATGCTGTTGTTAAATGTAACGTAATTTGTTTTTTGTCATATGTTGCATGTTTTATTATTTTTGTTTCATTTTGACCACTCCACAATTTTAAAGGGGAGGCGTTCCTGACTAAGATAGGATCCATTCAATCGAAACCTCCTTTATCTAGAGAACTGGGAATGCGATCGTATACAGTTTACAGTTGAGTTATCCTTGAAGTTACTTCATATGAGGTGACTATCTGAGAACATGACTCGGGTTCCTACTTTAAGGTTTTAGTTTATTAGTGATTTGTTTGTTCGAAAATACGCCTTTGGGATATCCAACGTGACTTTCCAAGAAAAATGTCGATAGCGGGATGTGCCTTAAGTCTATGAATAGACACTTATATTCTCATTCATTCTGTTTCCTCTTTTAACACTCTGGCTATATCTGGGGTACGTTTATTTTCAATATGTTACTTTTCTCTCGTGGTATTTGTAGCCTTTCTTCACGTGTCTGTCAGGTAGGCCTACACAAACTTCACAAACCCACATTCTCTAATCTAAACTCTTTATAAAACGAGTTTTTAAAAGTTTTATTCGTTCATTTTAATCATAATAATTTTGTTAATACATACATTTTCGTCTGTTTTTTTTTTTATTACTCGGACTCACATTCGAGGTCGTAATAATTGTTACGAGAAAAATAATAGCAGGAGTCACCTGTTTTCTACATAAACACAACCAGTATTCCGCATGTTGTCGATTAGTTAGAAGGTTTGCATTCTGATCCTGAGACCCGTGTTCGAATCTAAACATGGTTTGCCAGGAAGGGGACTCCCTGATCTTATCGGTCTGAAGGGTTCGATCTCAGTGTGCGGCACCTTTGGTAAGTGCCTGAAAACCATACTACAGTTCGATCCAAGCCTTTTGAGTGAAATTGTATAGAACGCTTGGGGTCGTCGATGATCTAGCACAAAGTCACAAGTCATCGTGGCCGAGGGCTTGAGCGTGTTCTCCATGTTCAAAATATTGATCATGCTAAATAACACGCTCTTTCCCAGAAGCTGTAACTAAGGTCTGCTCAGCATAGTTGCAGTCTAAACCACATATATGATATGTGGGTGTTGAATAAAAACAAATACGCCTGAGAAAGCTGTTCTAGTAAACGGATATCTAAATATACGAGTGGCTAGCTATACTATACTTATACACATATTTCTTTGTTCACTTTCAATACCATGTAAATTAAATTTTTTATAACTACTCCATAAACGGTGGCATTTGAAATGTTTACTATTTATTAATTAAATATCCCGACTTTTTAATGATTAATTAAAGTTCCTATCATGGCTCTCTTTCCCGTTCGAGATCATAGGTTCTGTTTTGCATTGGTGGAGTCCTACTCCGCGAAACACTTCGTAGAATATTTTAATTTTTTATTCAAGATTTTTTTCATCCTAACTATGACTAATTATGTCCTCGGTATGTTATTATTATTAGTGTGCTGGCTTCGTAAGAAAAATTATATATCCATTTTCTACGAGTAGATTCATGTAGGTGTGCTAATGAACGTTTAAATGACTGATAATTATATCGTCATATCTGGGCTTTTACAGACGTAGATAATAGTCTAAGAAGAGTTGTAATAGTTCGGGGATCACATTTCCTACGTTTCGTGTGTTTTAAATGCTTCATTATTGCGATCCTAACCAGATATAGGAAGATAATTGATTTACAACCGGGAAGTCAGTTTCTAATGGATGAAATGTGGCAGTCTTTATTGATCTGGACATATGCTGCTGTGCCGTGGACATAGCATTTATTAGATATCTTATATTCGTGTTCCAGCCTGCGTAGTGCTCTCTCGCTCAATAATATTTTTTCTCAGACTTCTTTATTTATCTGGCGCAAAAAGAGTTCAGATCTATTCATGATAAAATGGATACATTAGGAAGTATGTATCCGAGGGGGAGGGCATAGAAGTTTTCGTATTTCATTAACCGTGCACGAGTAAGTGAAGTTGTGGGGATACGAACATCAAAACTGACCAGCTCCTGAAGAGCAATTATGCTGGTATAATATTTGTGTACAGAAGCAGTTATGAATGCGGTATCTTAAAATAAAATAAAAACAAACAAACAAAACAAAACAAACAAAAACTGTGAAAGCGATAATGACGAACTACAGAGGTATCATGAACTGTCAGATCAAATGGAAGAATTATAGCAAGCAATTACTAAAATTGTCCTTTATTTTTGTCGGGGTTTGTCAAGCCCAGGAGTATTTTCAGGAAATTTTACAGCCTTGCAGGAATACCTTGTAGATACCTAACACCGTTGGTAGTGTTCAGAGAGTATTGCTGCTTAAAGCAGCTCATATACAAAGAAAATGATGTCTCCCTAAGATAATAATTATCATCCGACCAAAATCTCTAAGCCGATTGTTTTTTTTTTGTTTTTTTTTTTGCCACTGCAGTTGGCAGATTATGGCTCACCTTCAACATCAAATCAAATAATTAGAAACGGTCCTAAATATTTAAAGAGAGATGCTTTTTTTTACAAATTTCGGTGTAAATATTACACAATAATTTACATTATTCGAACTATTTTCCTCATTTTTGTCGCCATATTTATTACAACGTTTCGGCCGTTGTAGGCTCCGGCCTTCTTCAGGTGGTGAGAATGTTAAACTGAACCCTTTATTTCGCTCACTGGGGTAGACTGTTCTAGTTCCACAATAAAGGGTCCAGTTCATCATTGTAACCACCTGAAGAATACCGGGCCGTACAACGGCCGAAACGTTGTAATAAATATGACGACAAAGACGAGGATAATAGTTCAAATAATGTAACTAGTGTACATAATACCTCATCTCAGAAATATAGACAGATACTGAAGGGCCGAATCGTCGTGATAAATACGGCGAAAAAGATGAGGACAATGGTCCAAATAATGTAAATAGTGTACATAACACTTCATCTCAGAAATATAGACACATACACATTAATTATTCCTCTTTTGTACATTTAAGGCTTCTTAATGTCAAAACAAAGACGTCTTCTGTAATTCACGAAATACGAATACGTTAGTATTTTTAAATATATCATCATAAAAGTCGAACAATTAAAACATTGCACGAATTATAGAATATCCTCCAAAATAATTTATGACAGGTTTATGAGTAATATCGCTGCGTAGTTCTAAACTGTATAAAAATCAATGTTCGATGCCATGCTAAAAGATAGAATTTTGAACATTCTTGGAAAATTCTATTCTTTTGACTTTTTTTAAACAACACAGTCTTTACACCTTCAGCTTTTCCCTTTTCGTTTTATGCTATACAAAGCAACGCTGAGAAAATATAAATGCACATTCGTCTAAGGAAAACACAACAGGAGTAAAATAAAGAAAAGATGTAAAAAAAAAAAAAAATCTCTGAATATTTTTTGTTGTTTATAATTTCCCCTTTGTCTGCTTCAGGCAAACAGTCACAATTTTAGGCACAGCAGATCTGCCACTGCCTCAATTGCGCAACCGAAATTATTTGCGTCTGTTTGATCTTTGTTTCCGTCCATTTATTTCTTGCTTGTTCTTCGCTCGCTAAATCAAATTCGAGTGTATTTTTTCTTCCGAGAAATATGGTAGGAATGGCAACAAACTGAGAAACCAATAAAGAAAAAGGAAACCAAACTAAAATAAGATTTGTTTTTTTTTTTTATTGTAATGGAATAGGAAAGAAAGTAATCTCCGGTCCCGATAAACAATTGGTTGTGTGAGGTTACTGTGGGTAAGGTTTGAGGTAGTGAATGATAAATATTTTACCCTGAAGTAAAATTGAAATCGGAATTAGACCGTCAAACTAACATGAGGATTTTATAAAAAAAAATGGAAGGAAGAAATGATACAGAATGAAAATAAAAAAGACGGAAGCAAGAAGAATCAAAAGAAAAAATCAAGAAAAAAACAACAGTAGAAACTGTTTAAAATATTAAAAAAAAATGTCGGGAGAAGAGACATTAGTGGGGGCATCTGAAAGCAGGAGAAAGAAAGAAAGGAAGAAAGAAAGAAAGAGAGAATTGAAGAAAGAAAGAAAGAAAGAAAAGAAGAAAGAAAGAAAGAAAGAAAGAAAGAAAGAAAGAAAGAAATGAAAAAGAAACAAAGTATGGAAACAGAAAAAAAAATGATGCATAGAAAGAAAGTAAGGGAGAGAAGAAAAAAGAAAAAAGAATGATAAAAAGAAATAATGAAAGAAAAAATCTATAATGAAAGAAGGGAACATTGAAGAAAAGTAAGAATAAAGAAAGTCGAAATAAAGAATGAGAGAGAAAAAGTTAAAGTGTGTATGAAAGAAGAGAAGAATATAATAAATAAATGAATGAAGAAAGAAAGATATACAGGAAGAATGAAGGGAAGACAACAGAAAGAACAAAGGGTAGAAATAGAAAAGAAAGGCCGAGATAAAATGATGTAGAGAAAGGAAGAAAAGTGTAGATAGAAGAAACAAAGCGAGACGGAAAGAAAGAAAGAAAGAAAGAAAGAAAGAAAGAAAGAAAGAGAATCATTATGCATAGAAAGAGAGAGAAAAAGAGCAAAGAAAAAACGCAAAAGTTACTGAAGGGTATAAAGAAAGAAAATAATTCATAGATATAAAGAGAGAAGAATAAAGAGATGAAAAGAAGAAAGAATGAATGAATGGTAAAAAGAAGGGAAGTGTGGGGAGAAGAATGAAAGAAAAAAATAACCAATGCGAAGAAAAAAAGAAAGAAAGAAAATCAAACGAAAGAAAAAAAGAATAAATAAATAAAAGAAAGTAAGAAAGAAGGACAGAATAGAAGAAAAGAAAGGAATGATCGTCAAATAAACAAAGATATGAAAATAATTTCTACTGTGTAATTTTCATATAAAAGAAAATATCAGCATGGTCTTACATATTCATTCTCCATCAACAACGTCTGGTCACGTGTCAAAGTTGATTTTCCAACCAAAACACTTGCACAAACCACCAACGGCAACGAATTTATCCCTCAAACATTTTCATTGCGTTCTGATCTCTTGATGTCATCTTGACTTTTGAAGGCTGATTTTAAAAGGCAAGAATTTTCTTTTCTAATATGAAATGTCTAACATTGTCTTTCCCCTTCTCTCGGCCAGCGAAACTTTGTAAATACAAGTCAACATCCGAACTGAAAATCAGGGAATGGTAAAATAGTCAATGTTTTTTTTTAAGAAATAAAACATGGAATTATCACAGTATTTTTTTTTTATGTCAGAACAATCAGGATATTTCCTAACAGTACTTCATATTACATGATACGTTTTTGATTTAGTAGAAACACTCAGGTATACATCTATAAAAAGTACCAAAGACGAGAAGTCTGCTGGAAAAAAAACAAAAAAAAAAAACAAAAAAAAAACAAACAAAAGATGGTCACTGCTTTTTTGACAAAGAAATTATTTTAATTGATTAATCTCTTCAACAATTTAAACAGTTAAGTTTACTTGTCTTTCATGCTGTAATAAATAAAAGAAACATTGAAAAAAACAGCTGAATAGATCTGTCAAAAATCATTCTCTTTTTATAACATGATTGAGATTGCTAAGTCGATGTATGTTTTAGAGATTCTGAAAGTTTAAACAAAAAATCTCGACTTTTAACCAGATCTCGTCCAAACTGATTTAAACGTAATTTTATTGAAATTGAATATTCGAATATTACGAAGATCATATAATCCCCACAGATGTACTTCAATGATAAATCATTGGAATATCGAAAGACATGTTAATAAGTACAGTATGTAATTTCCAAATTTCTGGAGTCGTGTATTGGACCATGGTGTTCTTTTCCTCAAAGATGGTGCACAACTGACCTTACTATACTGTGCAGTCGAAAAATCAAAAACAAAACAACAATAACGACAAAAAAAACAAAAAAAAACGCGACAATGAATGTTGATGGTTAGGGTGAATATAGGGACTATCATATTATATCGTTGACTCTCGATTTCTTCGTTCTTGGTTGGGTGTTGCAGATTTCAATACAAAACAATAGAGAAATAAAGAATTGGTAGATTTTAAAGTCTCATAAATCTTAACGATTAAATACGATGTGGTCTATTTGATCAGAAATACGATGGCATTTTCCCGACACGGATAATGTAAATAAATATCTGCATATATGAATGTAGAAGATTGAAAGATATTTTCCGGATCGAAAACGCAAAAATATAACTTTAAAAAGTGAACTTCGCAAAATAAATAAAAATTAAATGATTACAAAAAAATGAAGCGTGTCACGTACTGGACAAGTGGAGAGACAAGCGGAAGGAAAACAAAATATCACTGCACTGGAATTTTTCTGAGATTGCAGAATGCAAAAATAGAAGGAATTAAGTGAAATCGTATGTATAAACGACAATCGAAAAATAGGGTTAATAATGAAAATTACAAGAATCCTTATATCAAAAAGAAAGGAATAAATAGTATTAGTTATACCATCTGAAATGAATCCTGGTAAAAAAAAAAAAAAAAAAAAAAAAAAAAAAAAAAAAGAAAATTTAAAAAAAACCATTAACGAAAATGAAAAATGATATTGAAGGCAAAGGCAGATTTGTATTCGTTTGGAGTAATGGAAAGCGGCTCGGTTTGAGGAGTCAGAGAGCCGAGTTCGAATTCCAGTCAAATCCATTACATTCACTTACGTGCGAATACCATTGCAAAAGCTATAAATCCTCTTCTCCGCAACCAGCTATGGGTAAATACCAGGACAGACCGGGTTCTATAGCAATGGATGGCAATTTGTCTACAGCAGAAAGAAATGTCAACAATATGCGGGAAAAAATATCTGTCGTTTCAGTCGTTTATCGAAAGATACATGATCGTCTAAGCGCGTATCACGCATCGCACAAAATTAAACTGTGCGTATTTTATATTCGAAAGAGAAAGAAAGAAAAGAATACTGCATCGAAAATCTATTAACTTGATGTTATTAGGTAAGAATTCGAAACTTCTACTATAAACGCTTCTTATGGATCAAACACACTAATGTGTGGTATTTCTAAAACATCAATATATATATAGTTCTAACGATTACGACCGCAGGTTTTAGAATGCAAAACAGTTTTAAAAAGTTTTCTGACAATAAAGAATATGTAATCTTATCTATAATAATTCAGAACAGTTGTTGTCAGATTTTTATAAAAGAGTAAAAATAGAAAAAAAAATATTTACTGTATCCATGACTAATCTATATAACAATTTAAAAGAGAATAGGAAACAGATGTTAGCTATTTACTGTTCCAGAATAGAATAACGTGTACATGCTGAATAGAAAATATTAACCGATATATTTTGGGAAAAAAATGTTCTAAAATAAATAATTAATCACCGTACAGAAATTACGTAAACAATTCTAATACTTATTATTGCGGTGGCTAAATATTTATTGGTATAAACTGCGGTTTTAAAACATATTAATGGGCCTTTAAAAATGGACGTTTTACAAATATATAAAAGAAAAACGGAAGAATATTAAGCATAATAAATCTTACTCTGACTTATATAAATAATCAGAGGTGAGGAATGATTAGTTTTTAGACTTTAAGATCAGTCGAGAGCATTGTGCAAATTTGCACATGCTTCTTCATATTTTCGCTTCTGTGATTGCAAAACACTTAGTAAATATTTCGACTTATTCTTCAAACATCACTAAAAATTATCCACATCATTCAGATTACCACATGAGACTTCATGTAGAATCTAATTGGTCTTACCCTCACAAGTAGAGGGAATAATTGCCGGTTTTAAATTTAATCAGTCTGCGACTTACATTGCAGATTATCTGGTAGTATATTTCCTTCGCTTGTTTTAATCTTTATGCAAATGTTGAAATATTTTTTGTCCTCGATAGGTTTCTGAGGAGCGAGGAACAATAACTGATTGGACTTGTTTACATTTACAATGTTATATTTTTCATCCACAAATTTATGGTATGAAATTTATTTAATTTTCTTTTTTTTTTGTTTCGCATTTTGTTTGATATATTTTGTATATATTGTTATTTGTTTGAAATGTTTTTTTTACCTTTTATTAAACCTAAATAAATTCATTTCAAGTTAAAGTCGATCATATACAGCAATTTCAGATCAATTGATTCTGATGTTAGATGACAATTCAATTCCATATACAATATTCTTCAATACCTGATTTCATATGTAACATGAAATACAAGAGCCGATGAAACACAATTGTTAACACTGCGAAAGACACCTCGAATTTCCGTAAATGGAGAGCCCTCAGAGATGTTTACACACTGCAATACAAAAATGCTTATAGTTTTACAATTATATGTAATAACCTTGTACTTCTGGGAAAAAAAGGCAATCTCCATGACAATATACAAGGAGTGCGATGGATAAATTGTTCAAATTTACAAAAAATACATAATACTCAAGAGGTTTGCAGTCTGCGGAGTTAGGTGACAAGATATAAGGGGTGATGAGGTCGCAGAAATTTACTGACAGACAAGACTCGGCTTTCCTGCTTGTGCAGCATGGTGCAGAGTCACGTTGCCTGATATATAGTCTTCCAGCAGTCATCTTTTGTCTCTGGGCAACACTACTTCGTCAAGGCTATATGAGTTAAATCTGAGAATATCAAAAACAAATGAGAGATTTTCATTTTTTATCAGAAAAATCATAGCTGATTTTCCTAACTGTCGTACCTTCGTAATCACCTTTAGACTCATCCAACTTTTTCCGAAACCTTTGCATTGTTGTCAGATTGACACTCAAACATAGTATTAGAGCTTCTGGAGGCAATGCTAAGAAGTACAGCATGCCGTTTCAAATTTTCTGACGGTGTGAATTGTGTCATTGTGCTCTTTGTCTCACAGATGGTGCCCAACTGACCTTACGATAGTGTACTGTCGACTAAATCAAAGCCAAAACAATGCGTGGAATCAAAAATATAATACGATGACAATTTACCCATTGCAGATAGTACATTAAATATAATACCGTGACAATTTACCTATCGATCGCAAATAGTCCATTAAAGCAAAACGTTGAATTGATGATTTCCAGAGACCTAAAGCCTTAAATGACAGCATGGCATCTTCCATTGAATATTTTTGGAAAAAATATAAGTAAAATTAAAACAACTTATGGTTACATACTTTTTAGAATGATTAAATCACTTCGAAATATGTGAGCTTTAATCATGAGAATAATTTTTTTGTATTTCTGTAAAGCATGGAACTACTATAAATCCATTCAATGAGACAATAGGAATACATTACAATCAAACCCCGGAACACAATCACAACTGGAATTATTTATTTCTTCATGGGCCACATCCAGCATAATTTCCTCTTCAATGTACTTTGAGAGATTTTTTTTAAGTTCTTCGAAGATAAAATGAACTACCGGAAGTGCCATATCAATAACAAAGCGAATAATATTTTGTGGTCATTCAGCATTTTATATTTGCACTATAAAATGACGGGGTTTGTCTATATCAGCTTTTTGGTATGGTCGATGTAACGGAAATTAAGACGCTTATCTTAACATCATTTTTTAATTTGGTCAGTTGCTTTTTTTGTCTTTCTTTTTACGTTCTTTGCCGCTGCATTTGATATATTATGGCTTAGTTACTCTTGTTCATCGATTTGAAATTCACATTTGGATTTGTTGATTTCCTTTAATACCGAATAATATGTCCTAATTAATTCATGTACTTTGACACAGATTACCATCCGGTTTTCTGTAGTTTCAAGTTGTCTTTGAAGACCAATTGATGTAGTTCAAATAATCTTCTGCCTCCTTGGGATATGCACAGATAAAGACGATGAACTTCGGCATTAGGATAATGCATGCAATGGCAAGAGAGAAGGATTCTCGTTATGGCATTCATTCATGTCAACTAGGCTCCAGTTAAGTTTGAAATTGTATTGCACTAAAGCGAAATTCAACTCGGTATTTAAAATGAAATGCCAACGGCTATATCATCATCATCATCATCATCATCAGTAGTAGTAGTAGTAGTAGTAGTAGTAATAGTAGCAGTATTTAATAAAAATTTAGTTGTTGAATGGGAAAATGTATTATAATAATAATTGCTTATTCTGAAAATTATGACGTAATGTTAAAAGCCTAGTATGATACAAGGCATTATGTGTGCAAGAATTGGTAAAATGTGAGTATATAAGAATTCCTACGAAGGGAACCATCAGTAGAAAATAAATATTTCACTTTCCGATAGACACTTGATTTATTTCAATCAAAAGCGTGGAAAAAATTAACATTCAATGAGGATTGACGTCAGCAGTTAGTGGCAATATTTCTGAAATATATTTTCATTTTAACAAAAAGTTATTCCTCTCATTGCAAAACAACAAAAAAAAACGCTCTAGGTTTATAATTTAAAACTCATACACATATTTGAGAGGATGTTCATTGGGAGCACACACACACACACACATACAAACACACACACAGTCGCACACACACACACATATTTATATATATATATATATATATATATATATATATATATATATATATATATATATATATATATACATATATATATATATATATATAATATATTAGAAGTCAATATATATATATATATTTATATATATATATATAAGCAAATATATGGATATAGATCCGACAGTATGAAGAAAAATATATACAAACAAAAATCCTTATATACAATTATGTTTTTTTAATGTTAATATGTCAACGTCGGACGTTTCGGTCTAATAAACCATCTTCAGGACATATTCATAAAATATGATTAACATTATCAATTCAACATGACAAAAATATAAACATGACATATTAACATTAAAACAGTATAATTGCATATAAGGATTTTTGTTTGTTTTTCCGTATATATTTTTCTTTATATATATATATATATATATATATATAGATAGATAGATAGATAGATAGATAGATAGATAGATATTGTAAAATATAGTTTATTATGCTATATTTATGGGTAGAAGTTCCCAATATTTGGGATAAACAGTACGTAAATATAAAAGTAGACTCTGGGCTCAGCACGGAGCAGCGAGAGTCGGTGTCATGCTTGAAACTATAAATATACTATTAATCGCATATGAACTCACAAACATTTCTAATCAATAACCTGTTGAATAATTTTAAATATAAATTTTACCACCTACATGATGACCACAATACAATAAACCTTGTGGTGCATAATGCAGCAATGACACATGTATATAAATAATGGAGACAACACACATAGACTTCCACTTGCAAGTTGAATTTATGTCTTACCATTTAAGTCTTGGATGGACTACACCATTAATATCACGTTTATTTTACTTTATTTTTCAAGGAATTCTAAAAAAGGTTTTATGTTATATTGGTTACACTTATTTTAGATTGACTCTATCTCTATGTTTTGTATTTTCATTTTTCATTTTCATTTTTCTTTTACTCTCCCCCGGGAATATGCTAATTTTATTTTTTTTCTAACGTAAAGGTTTTTATTTATTGCAACACAACGTTCTTTGATTAAATTTTCCTTTTCTTGCTTTGATTTTCGTTGCAATTGTTTAAGTTTTCTTTCCTAAACCTTAAAAAACCATGTCTTTAAATTCAACTTTCTTTAATTTTATTTCCAGCTTAATTCTTATTTTACGCTAGACTTTCTGTCAAATTTATTTTTATTTTTCGGTTTATTTCGGGCATTTAATTTTCGTGATAGGCGACACTTTTTTACACACATGCGTGTGTAAATTTTTTAATTTTTTAGCGGTCGTTGTTTAGTGTTTTTTTAAAATATTTTGCATTTGATTTTATTATTATTTTTTTTATTTATTTAATTTAAAAGACCGCCCCTTTAGCATTTGTGTTAGTGTCCGTGTTTTTGGAGTAAATTTCTATTTTTTTTTAACTCGTTAAATCTTTTTGTAATTTGCTTGGTGTGATGGTAAACACAGTTTTTCTTCTTCCGTTTTAATCTTTTCATTATGTTACTCTACTTTTATTTTATCTTTTCAAACCCTTTAACATGTGCCTTAATTTGTTCATTACTGTTTCACTTTCTTTTTTGTTTGGTAAGGACAATTATTATTTTCTAAATTTTCCTGTTTTGACTTTGAAAAAGGGACATAATGTTTTAAAAAATGGCCGACACGAGTCGGTTCGTTAGCAAGAACACATTTGGTTCGAAAAACAAAAATCAACCACCGGTTAAAGTGATAAAAATAAACGAAAAAAAAAACCCGAAAAAAAAACAGGAGGCTATTATCATTGGCTACAAAAAATGAACAATGTATGGTGGTCTCAAATGTCAAATTTTTCGAATCCGAAACCGGACAAAATTCACCAGCCGAAAATAAGAAAACCTAGAATGAAAACGAGAATAAAAACATCGTCAACAACAGCAACAAATTGAATCTAGCGGTCGCAGATTTGCCTTCTTTCTGGAAGTCCTCGCAAAGTGTATAAACAACATTACGGTGTTTCTGGAGAGAGCCAAGAGATATGAACAAAGTTAACAAAGAAGATGAACGATTGGTAAATTCCAAAGAAATTAAGCGTTCGCGCAAAATTTGTCGCTCCACTAAGCACACTGTGATAAAACTTTAATGTCCTTGGGGTTTTGACTCCAAAGAGTAATCAAGGGTAAAGGTTACTTCATTTGTGATGTACTGTTAACCATGCCTGGCTAATGTGAGGAGGCCTCTAGTCGAGATCATATAGACCTGATAATTCGCACAGATTATGATGTCACGCGAACGACACAATATCAATATATGAGGTTTCTCCATTGGCTTAGGAGAGCAATTGGCCGCATAACTGTTACAGTGCGATCAAATACTATCTCTGAAGATCTGAAATGGGAATGATTTTGAGATGATAGTGGAGCTAATATAGCTGCTTGGATATAGATGGCTCTAAAATGCTTTTGAAAGTGTGGACAGACTGGACATCTCCCCTCTTCTTTTGCATAGAATAAGGCCTCTGCAGTTCTGGTCACCGCCGATTAAACCTCCCCACTCTGGTCTAATCTGTTATTTCTGTCTCATCTGTGATTGCATGCAAACGATTGTGCCCGTTGTGGTGAAACCCCGGTTATGTCCCATATGAGCGATTCATTTCCAGAAAAGCTTTTTTTCCAGCCGCCTGTGGGGTTGAGGAGAAGGAAAAATGGTGAATTTTTGTTCGTTCTTAAGATAAGAAGGAATCTCCGCACAGCGGAATCTCAGTCCCCGGAAGCTCCTAACGCTAAAGACACGTGCAGTCACACTCCCACATCACCATCTCAATCTAAATACATTAGCATCTCAAACGCGAAAGAGAAGTTAATCTGGCGATTAATCCCATGATAGTGTATGTATTTGTGTGTGTTTGTGTGTGTTTACATACATGTACATGAATATAAAATTGGACGTTGGGGTAAAAAAATTAACGCCATAATACTTATTTTTGTATAAATACCAAAATGGTCTTCATCTGTCATGTCTTAACTCTTAGTCAGCCACAATCACTGACCTAAACAAACGATACAATATTCCTTAAGCCAAAGCATCACATCTTTCTTACCATACTTACTACAATCACCATAATACCTATATATATATATATATATATATATATATATATATATATATATATATATATATATATATGATAGATATTATTAGGAGGATTTGAGATATTTATAATTAAATAATTCATCAAGTCTAGAAGATACCTCAAGAAAAAGCTCTGGACTGCCTTTTCGTCCCATATTTGAGACTCATCAGCATTGCAGATCCTGTAGAGAATATAGAAAAATAGACCAAATGGCACTGCTTGTAACACCAAGTTTGAGCTGAAAGACGCGACGCGTTTCAGGCTTTCCATACTGACACATTGAACGACTAATATGCAAGATTTATTAGTCGGTTCGAAGACATGGACCGAGTGTTGCGTCTTTATTTTGATCATTATTGTCTCTATACCACTTTTGTACATAAACAATAAATTGATATTTGGCTTAGATATTAACGTTTTTCCGTTTAGAAAAAACTGTCAAATTTAGTCCTAACAATATATATATATATATATATATATATATATATATATACAAATCAACCATGCAACAATGAAAAGTGCATATTTACATGAACGAGAAATATAAACATTAAATTATTGATATACCCTGACGATTGGTTGGAAAGTTTGTCTACGATTGAATGGACATGTCATCCACTAAGTTTAATGTGATAAACTAAGTTTATATTAGCTCTAATTATATATATATATATATATATATATATATATATATATATATATATATATATATATATATATATATATTTTTTCTACTTGGTAACTTACACACACACACACACACACACACACACATATATATATATACATATATAATTATGTGTGTGTATGTGTGCGTATATATATATATATATTTCTAATTATATATATATATACATATTTCTAATTATATATATATATATTTCTAATTATATATATATATCCATATATATATATATTTCTATTTTTTCCTACTTTGTGAAATAGAATATATATATATATATATATATATATATATATATATATATATATATATATATATATATATATATATATTAGTGGTAAATATACACATACATATCCAAAATATATAGATATATATATATAGGTGCATACACATATATGTATACTTTTGAATAAACAATTCCGAGATTATAGAATCCATGTAGAACTCAATGTCCAGGACAGAGTAAGGATATAATAGAAAAGGCTTAAACACTAATATTCCATGGTCATAATTTATTCCATTGGAATCGTAAATACGATCCAATTCATCAGACCTACAAATTCAAAAAGAAAACAGAAAAAACAACTCTGGAGATCAGAATAAGAGGGAGGGAAAGACGAGGTGGGATATATATATATATATATATATATATATATATATATATATATATATATATATATATATATATATTTTCTTATTTGCCAAGTAGAATATAATGGTATATGAAAATGCAAAATAGCAGAAATACTGTCGGTATAGATTTTTACCTGTAAATAGATGTGAAAAGTTTGGAACCACTGAATGTCCCATGCTGCGTGCTTGATGATACCTTTGTCTACCTATTCTATACCTTTTGTAATTATCGCGTGATAACCAGCGTTGATAAATGTTGAACCATTACCTTTTAAGTACATTCAACCTGCGAGCATGGGGCGATGATTGATTCGTCATAATTTCAAAGCATATGAAAAGCAAATACGCTTAATTGATTTTGCCAGTGCCCTGTAGCATAAAATAGACAGTCATATAATACTCTAAAAGAGAAGCCATGTGTTTATCAATTTATACCATTTTTATGTATATAAATAACACTGTTTTTAATATACAATAACCTTTTCAATGAATTTCTTATTCGTTTTTTAAATTATTCTACCGGTCTGTCTTCTCATATTCTCAAAAGAAATATTTTGACACACAGACTTTTCAGTTTTATAATTTTCAATTAAGTTTATTAACGTATACCGCTGACATTATTTTTCACTATAGTCAGGTGATGTTATGCAGAAATGATTGATATAATTAATTTTGAATATAAATATCACACTTTTTTTTTCTTTATCTTTGTTTCTTCCAGTTTATATCTTCAGTGGAACTCCAGAGTTGGAGAGAGTTTCCGAGTGATTCATCTAGTTCTTTGAGAAGAGAATAGGATACATGACCACTTTC
The DNA here is from genome assembly GCA_903632075.3 of Acanthosepion pharaonis. NCBI lineage: Eukaryota > Metazoa > Mollusca > Cephalopoda > Sepiida > Sepiidae > Acanthosepion > Acanthosepion pharaonis. Next base: position 859,111 of record CAHIKZ030001746.1, on the reverse strand, counting down.
TCACACTTCGAAGAACTCGGAATATTAACCACCTAATAGAAAGTGAATACACCAATACGAAAATGTTTACAATAGTTTCAAATATTCTGTTATGAATGAAGTAGATAACTGATGGAGGATTAACATATAGGTAAATATATTTAAAATAACAACAGGCAATTAAGCTATTTTTATTCAAAAAAGAAATGTGTTCCCAGGATAGCTTCAGTTTTCTCCAAACTCTACAAATATTGTCATGATTCTTCCTGTTTTACAGTTTGTTTGGGGTCCTGTTCTATAAGTTCTTGTTTTACAAAGTCTGAAGAATCTTCTATTCCTTATAACTATTTGACTATAATCCCCTACCTTATTTTGGAAAACTATTCAAGGTTATAATCAATCCTGAAGTGGTTAAGCATATTAAATCTCACGATCTACTCTCTGACAAAGGATATAAATTCATTTTTTGTCCGGTCTAACGATGACATGCTTACGGCCATTACTGAATATGTATATCAAGTTCTTGATAATAACGGTGAAGCTCGAGCTGTGTCTCCTGATATCTCAAAGACGTTTGACAAGGTTTTGCATTATTGTCTTCAACGTAAGATTCAGGTCTACGTTTACGGGACAATTGTTTGATTTATTCCAATCATGCCTATCAAATATTGAAATGAAGGTTGTTCTGAACGGGCTTCGCAATACTGTTCATGAACACGGCTATCCCCCAAGATTTTTTCATGGGTCATACGCTAATTCTTCATTAACGATACGCTTGATATCATCAATTCCAATGTAGTCATTTATGCAGGGGATACTATTTTCTTCTGTCTCAATAGAAAATCGGTCAGATTAACCTGGTCACTGTTCTTGAAATGACCTCCATTCAGTGTATAAATTGGGTTGGAAATGGCTTGTAAATTTTAATAATTCCAAATCTAAACTTTTTTTAATGGACTACCATAGAGAATCTTCACTGTCAGCCGTCAGCATGGCTGATGTTCGTCTCCAGGACAGCCTTTTCACTATACCTTATTGACCCCATATTTTCAACTGAGTTGATGTGGAACAACTATATCTAATCCATAGCTGCATCTACTGCAAAAAGTTGGTTCATCATGCCGTGACAAAAGCTTGTTCTCGTCAGAGGCCCTCTTACACATTTACAAATTTTTTGACAAAATCCAAAGACGGATCTGCAATGTAACCGATCCTGACTTGGTATATCGACTTCAGTTTCTTTCTCATAGACGTGATGTGGCTTCCCTCTGTCTTTTTCCTCAAATATTTTCATTGCATGTGCTCTAATGTGCTTTTTAACTGACCACATGAATTTAAGTGTGCTATTAGATTTGTATCTGTCCCACTCTTTTAGTCTTGAAATATTTAACTATAACCGTCTCTCCTACTCTAACAGTTTATTTTATCGCACTTCCTTCCACCTACCTGATTCCTTGATAACTACAACCTTGAAAACGTTCAATGCAACGTCAATCGTCATTATCTGTTGTCTTGAAACTCGTTCAGATTTTATATTTTCAAGAATTCTCTCCTACCCAGTTTTTTCTCTCATTATCACTCTCTGTAAACTCCTGTGTACTAGTGGCAGCCCTGCCTTGCTTGAGGGAGGGGAAAATGCGTAAGAAGAACCTGAAAAAGAACATAAGTTTTACCAGGATCAATTATTGGAGCCCACAATCTTTACAATATAAGATATGCAGATGACACAGTGTTGGTAGCAGACACGGAAAGGAAACAACAAAATGTCCCTTTGGAATGTAGCGAAGGAAAGTGAGAAGAGACGACAAAGAGTAAACTACACAAAGACCAATTTCATTGTTATCAGCAAATGGGATGAGATAGATATGCAAATTCCAAATTGGGGATACTAAGACCAAAATACAGAAATTTAAATATCTGAGAAGTGTTCTGAAAGAGAACAAAAAGTACGATACTTAGATACGAAGACGTACTAGGATGACCAAAGAAAGCATTCCAAAAAGATAAGCATGTATTAAAAGAAAGAAAAAAAACAATCATCACGAACAATGAAAGAGTACTGAATTGTGACGTGATATCTCTCCTCCTGTATAGCAGAGAATTCTGGGCAATCTTCTCATAGAGTAGGAAGAGATATAAATCAACAGAAAGATGGCGAAGATAACACGGGTTTAAAATGTGAGCAGCATTAACCTTATAGAGAAATGGAAACAAAAGCGAAACATCAGTAAAAGGCAGTTTAAATATCTTTCGTAAGTAATGAGGAAGGCATGCTTGGAAATCCTGATACTTACAGGAGAAATTGCGGGTAAGATGGACAGGTGAAAATCGATTGAGCAAATGGATGTTAGAACAGAATCTAGGAGAAATTACAAAATTAAAAAAATCATATTGAAAACTACAAAGGAAAGGAATATGTGGTGGACAATAATCGCCTACGATGTGGACGACTCATAAAAGTATAAGAATTATCCAAAATTAATGTCTAATTATGTTTACTTGTTGTTGTGGTAAATGACGAATATTTCTTCTTTTTAAGAAAATCGATAGCAATCAGAAATATTTAAGCAGATGTTATCACAAAACTTAGAATCGCTTTTTATAAAAAAAATCTCTTTACTAGAAAAAAAATTATTTTTCTTGCGATTCAAATAAACGTAAATTAAAAAAAAAAACGTCCCTACTGAAAATAAACGAATTAAATCACATCCTTACGCTGACAACGAATGAATTAAAAGACTCGGTTAAACAGTGATCGTATTTCTTAATCATATCTCTTAATCACAGCAAAGAATATAATAAGATGAATTCGTTCCATATCGTCTAACAGAAAAATAAATTCCATGTGTGAGAGGATTTTGTATTGAATAATTATGACCTTGATTTAATTTTGCATGGTGTGCAGAAATTAATATTTAGTTACAATTTACACCATTTTTTTATTGTGACATTATTTCCGTTGCCTTGACTTGGACGCCTGGATTATAAACAATGTTAAACACATTTGTTTTATTTCGTATTTTTATCCAATATTCACGTTATAATCTTCTTAACTTTAGAGAAGATACATGACAGAATCTCGGATTCTAACAGATTATCAGAAGCAAGATATATCACAGGAATATAGGGTACGGAAAAGATAGATAGAAAGAGATAGTACATTATATACGTATTCACATAAATAATGACTAAATTTTGATATGTATCGGAAAAGTGAGCACTACTATTTCCTTCAAATGTGGAAAACTTAATTTCTTTTAATCGATAAAATATGAAATCTTGATCATGTGGTTAACAATCTGCAAGAAATTTTTTGATTTTTGGATTCTACGTATAAGACTGATCATTTATATATATATATATATATATATATATATATATATATATATATATATATATATATATATATATATGTGTGTGTGTCTGTGTGTGCAATGAAAATTTGATGAATTTTGGTGGTGGCAAAGGACTGTAAAAAATCGACATCTGAAACAGACAAACAAGAAAATAAATTAACAACATTTCACAACTAACAATTAGCCCCATGAAAATGGCTAAACAAAAGGCCGAAAGATTGCTGTCCAAATATACTGCCGCATGAAAAAGCCTGTCACCACTGAGTATTGACATCAATGTTCACTTTTATATTTATATTTTCATGCGCTCTATATCTGATATTTACCACTTTATACAATAAATATAGCACGCCTTAAAACTATATTTCGTCAACAGTCAATATACCACATAACACCCTGGAGCGCTTAGCCTCGGAGCGGGTAGAATGGAGATCAACGTGTTTTATTGGACTCAGCGATTTTCAATCTGCTTGTCTGAATCATCTTCAAGAAGCGAGAGTAAGATCTAAAATGTCAGCCAATCTAACAGTGATCTCATCTCACAATCCTCACACTTGCTCCATATGTGGCTTCCTTTGTAAATCACTAGCCGGTCTTAAATGTCACTTGAGATTATCGTACGAAATTTCATAACTGAATCAATTAAGCTGTCAGATCCTCATACGTCGAAATCGACGGCAGAGTCCATTATATATATATATATATATATATATATATATATATATATATATATATATATATATATATATATGCAGGGTGCAATGGATAAATTGCTGCCATATTATTTTTAATTTGGTGCTTTTTTATTTTGTCAACTGCACGTATAGTAGGGTCATTTGTGGACCGTCTTTGACAAAAAGAACACATGGCGCAAATAAACGCCCCATACATTTTAAAAAGTCATGCTGTACTGCATGGTATTCGCTCAGGAAGCGCCATTACGAAAATTTCCTATCGTTTGAATCTCAATCTGATCAGAGTGCAGAGGATCTGGAAATAGGTGGATGACATATCCAGCCAACATCACTGTTCTTGGATTGATCACATGTGATGGCGACGTTATGCTTTCATTCATAATCCAACTAGTCCTCAGCCACAACGAGGAGTTCTACATCACTTCTTTTAAGGAGAGAGTGCTTGCTGAATATGCCTATATCTGGCAACAGGACTCTTCACCATGTCAGACAAGCAGGGGAACCCAGTGTTTTCTCTCAGAGAATTTCTGCGACGACATCACCCATTGCATCTGGCCAACTAACTCCCCAGAAGGCAAAGTCCTTGATTACTATGTATTTGACGCAGTTGGCGTGAAACCAACAGAACTTGTAACATCAAAGATGAACTTAAGGCAAGGATTATGGCAGCATTCACAATCTTAATCAAGGAGATCTTCCATAAGAGATGCAAGAGATTCCGAAGACATCTGGAGACTGAGGTCGAAGTTGATGGACAAAATTTACTCTTGGTGAATATATATATCAGAATGAGATTTCATTTTTAGGCGTAATTCGACCCTTATATATGCGCGAAATTAAGAAAAAATATGAAATGCCAACTCTTTAACCATAGCCGCTGTACTTAAGTTTTGTTCTCTATGTGGCACCATTTACGAGGCAGAGAAAGGAAAAGAAAGAAAAGAAGGCAGAAAGAAAGGCGAGACGAATCGTGGGTGATCAGCAGAACACACACACGGCTAAGAGACAATGAATATATTGATAAGTAACCATGGCGAAAGTGTGTCATTACAATGACAGGGAAATTCTGGGTAAGAAGAAAGGGAAGGAAAGAAAGAAACAGATGTGTTTTGATAACGGCTGTGTTATCTAGGAGTACGTAAACAAAACGGCTGCGCGACTGGCCAACGAAAAATTCAATTGAAAACGTTAATTTTGATAATTGACAAAGTGTAACTACAGGACTTTGGGAAGATATGAAAAATTAAAAACCACACAAGCCGTGTCCGTTGACCGATTTTTTTTCGACGAAACAACTTTGGCCTGCGATAATAAAATTATGTTATCAGAGATATGTACCGAAGGAAAATGAATGGGGACCCAGAAGTGTCTTTTCTTCTTCCTTGGAGGGGACAGACTGACTGAAACTTTAGAGATATTTCTTTTTTGAGGCCGTGTTAAGAAGACCACCCATTTTGATAAAGCGATAAAATACCTGACAAAAACCACGTGTAGAAGAAGAGTTGTCATATTGTCCGTTTGCGGCTAGAAAAATGATAACGGCGATTAAATCGGAAGAAAAGGGAAAGAGAAGAGATAATTTTTTTTTAGTTAAGTAAGATATTTTTCCCGAAATAAAGCCGCGGATTCGTTCACGCCCGACTAAAACATCATTGGTCAAGTGGTGATCACGTGACGCACGAAGAAGGCTGTCGACGCCTCATCCAGAGTATAAGTATGAGAAGCTGCTACAAGGAAGTGGGGAGGGAAGTTCACGCCCCTCAGAAGTATGGTGAGAAAGTGGGAGTGAGGAAAGTTTCCCAAAAATGGAAAAGAGTGGAAAATCCCAAACCAGAAATAAAAGAGGTGGATATGTATTTAGAATTATCGAGGAACCCCCCGACGCCGACAGACCCACCCCGGTTTTGTTCGGCGTCAATAAAAGCGAGGCCCCAACAGGCAGAAATCAGAGAGTTTGGGCTCCAGCGGAGAGTTGAGTTTCCAGAGTTGAAGCCGCCTCGCAGATAGCTGACCAAGATTCACGCAAAATTCCGGACTCCTCTTCAACCCAAGAACAATTATTTTGAAGAGCGACTTAGAACCAGACCACCGAAATAAGTTTTTTTTCGACTTTCGTCCAAAGACAAACCGAAACGCCAATTTCTTAGAGAGCAAACAACTTGAAGCGTTAAAAACTTGCCTAACGGAAAACGACGTGTAAAAATCCACAGAACGGATCGGGAGATAGATGCAGTCCTATGTATCGAACAACTAGACGTAAAGTTTGTTACCTGTTTCTTTGATACTTTGAACTTTTTGAGTTTTCATTTTATTTTCTTTTATGCATATTTGTGTAGTATCACTCCCGTTGAACTCTGTTTGCATTACGGCCCCAACCACTGTTTGACCTCGTCTGTCTAAGATCAATTCACAAAGTGGGTAGGCAGACTGGAGATCAATGCAGTTACCTTGGTAACCAGGCGTTGGAAGCGAGTTGGGAACGACGAGGCTGATATCAAATCTAACCAGATTCCCACCCGAATCACCAAAAGGTTAGAACGACACATTTGGGTGCCGCGACCGATACCAAGCCAGTTGGTCGTCACAGGACGAGACAACACGACTGACGCGACAGGCGGACTTCACGTTTGGAGCAGCGACATCCGAACGGAGCAGCGAGGAGCGAACAGCTGGCGCCGCGGCGAGGACGTCACAATTGGTGCTGTTTGGGGACGTCACAACTGGCGCCGTGGTAGATCAGGATAGAACGTCACAGTCGGCGCTGCGACCGGAGGACGACGTCACATCTAAGAGATTCCAAATTTTATCAAAACGTTAGCTTATTTATAATTATGATACAGAATTTGAAAATTTCCAAAGCTATTCAGTTTCCCTTTCATATTGTGGTGACCATTTCAGTAAATATTCCAGGGCTACACCCATACGGATCTTTCGTCGGTCTTCGATGTGTGTTTCTACGCTGCCCACAAGGATGACACAAGCCTTCATCACGTACTGCCTTGTCAACCGACAAAATTGTCTTCGTCAATTAGCTAGAAGCCCATGAAATCTTTCACTTTCTCGCCTCATAATGGCTTTCAGCATAGATTGAATATCTTGAGCTTTGAAATATCAACAAAACAAACAATATACTTAATTGCATCAGGCGATTTGAAGCCATTCCTTAAATTCATGGTGTTGCAGTCCAGATTAACGTTAAGTGCATTTACGATTCCTGGCAAATATGCAACCTACGTACGCCGCCTTCACATGTTGCATAATGACTATTCTTCAAGTGTCTACAAAAGTGACCTTATGACTGCATCCAGTATAAGTAATTCAACGCAATCTAGAAACAAATGAACGTAGATACAGATGTTTTTTTATGTGTGTGTGTGTGTGTGCTGCTAGTCTACGGACAGCTTAATTTAATCTTAACCCTTTGATCACTGATTACCAGAACAGTGGTAGGGGAAAAATGTCTTAATGCCCAAACACCTGTTGAACGGTGGGTAAACACTTGTTACTATTTTTATATCGGCCGTGAAACATTACATATCAATTATTTGAGAATTTTGACTCAGGAGCTCAGGCAGAAGGGTTAAAATTGTTCAGAAACGCAGGGTTCAAATGGTTAAGGGCGCGGGCATTATTTTATTTCTTGATATCGCATAAAAGCGATTTTTGATTTCATCATTGCATACCAAGTAAGGTGGAATGCCTCTTGCAAGCTGGTATTTATATGGAGTGAAAGTGGAAGTCGTGAAAGAGAAGAATAAGAATTAGGACCTTTGAAGAAATTACAAAGGATGAAAGAGATTCAAGAGGACAGAAAATGGCGATTAACAATGCTTTTAAATTTTTGAAAATTGTAGTTATTAGGGAAACAAGTAAATGGAAGAGTTTCATAGAAGGGAGGGTCGAGAAAAAAACCTATTGGAGTAGAAGTGGTGGTTGCATTTAGTTATGTTTACAGTAAAATGGTGGGACCTAGTTGCCAATCTAGTAGAACATTGATATTCATGTATTTGGAGCAGCAGAGAAATAGCTCGTCATAGCAGTTACCATCAAAATAATTTTAGAAACAACACAGGCGAGCTGCGTTACGTAGGTGAGAACGTGGCTGAAGCTGAGATGTCAGGAAATGATCGATTACATTATAAATCCTACTTTGGATTTTGTCAAGAATCTCGAGGTGTACACCAGGATTATCAGACCAGATATGACAGAGTTATTCAATACAAGATTAATGGTAGATTTATAAATGGGCAAGAGGAAGTCCTATGAGAAAATATTTCCGGCACGATACAGTTACGGAAAATCCCTTGCAATAGATTCAGCTATTGATTCAATGTAGATGTTCAACTTCAAGTCAGAGGAAAACGTTAGGCCAAGTGGTCGCAGTTTCTTACTCTTCAGTTGTCTACTGTCACTCAGGCTGATGGCAGGCAGAAAATGTTATCTATATGGTTAAATAAAAGGAGTTTTGTTTTGGAGTCGTTAAAATTTACAACCATTTCCTGACTGTCATGGATCCTTACCTATAACTACAGAATGAACTCTTCCTAACATTATGTATACTACACCTCTCAAGATAGAGGATCGAATCAAGCCGAGCTTCTCGGGTTGACGGTCGAACTTTCTGCCTCTGAGCAGAATGGAACCCGGACGAGGCTCCGCCGAAGGGCAGAATCTTGTTCGGGGAGAATGACCAACCCGATCTCGTTTATACGGGTTATACGGGCATTTTTTTTGGCCGAGCCTACGGGCTCAGGGAAACCCAAAAAAAAAACTCGGCCCTGTGCCAAATGCAACCCTCGTGGAGGGGGGGGGCTAGATACCGAATCAAGCCGAGAAGCTCGGCTTGATATATCGAATATATCTGCTTCTGAGCAGAGAGGAACCCGTACGAGGCTCCGCCGAAGGGCAGAGTCTCGTTCCGGGAGGTTGACCAAACCGATCCCGTTTATACGGGTTCTACGGGCATTTTTTGGCCGAGACTACGGGCTCGAGAAACCCACGTTAAACTCGGCCTTGTGCCACATGCAACCCTCGTGGGGGCTAGATACCGAATCGAGTCGAGCCGATAGTAATTCACTCCAAACCAGACTAACAGTCATATTAATAACTTTCACATCTTGTATTATTATTTCTTGTAATATACCTCCGTTATTTCTACTCTTGTGTTCGCGTAGTTGTTCCTGGACCATAACACTGACCCAGTTAACTACTGATTGAAGGTTCCTTTCAAAATCAGCTAAGAAGAACAAGTCTCATATATATTGTTGTTTTAGGAATGTAGACATTGAAGTATTGTGTATTTATTTTTAAAGAGTTACGTATCGTTGCAATGGAGATGTTACTCTGTATTCTTAATTAAGCTGTTTCAAGCTAGTGACCAAATTAAAACACAAATACATCACTTTCAAGAACAAAGTTTTCTTGTTTTCAATGGTGATATGTTTCGGCAATATGTTGGCTGAAAACCCATTTAATACTTTTAATCTTAGTCTTCAGAAATTTTTGAACGTCAGCTGGATGTACCATTTACTGAAGAATACTAAAACGTCTATGAAATATTCCTTCATTCAAAATTTTACTCTTACCTCGGCTACAGTTCTAATTTTCAACTAATCAAACCTATGCAGCTTTTGGTGGAGACGGATCAATCTATTACTCAACTTGTGCATTCAGATAAATTTCATCATTGTGGTGCACGAGAAGGTGCAGTGGGTTAGATCTCGCTAAATCAATTACGAATGAGTACTGCGTTAGATTATCACATTTTGAGCACCTCGACGGCGTGTAAGGATTAGCAAGCTTGTTTCGCTAGATCAGTTGCTATAAAATAAGGAGTTTAATCTTCAGTGAGTGCACCAAATTCTCGGTTTTATGCTACATCTAACCTACGCTTATATAAATTCCCCATAACTACCATACTTGCTTTGAAGAAACAGTATTTTGGACCCACTTATTATAAAAATGGGTAACCAAAAATACAAGACTAAAAATACAAGACTAAAAACATAAGAGGCGTATCGTTGTATTTTTAAAACAACTTGTCAAAATTTAAATACATACACACACACACACACACATATATATATATATATATATATATATATATATATATATATATATATAGAACGAATTCATGGAATCTTAGTTTTTAATCTGATATATTTTATCACTTCCAAATCTTTTCCTTTTTTAGTGGTCACCAGTATGAGAAAAAAAAAATCCTGTTTTTTTTTCTTTTTTCTTTTTTTTTGGTAAACAGTCTTTATCTATTCAAAAGGTCTAATCATCCGAGAAAAATAATAAAGAAAATATACCCTTCCGACCCTCTCTGAATATACCCTTCCGACTCTGATTAGGCTAGGGAGAACTTTCACACCAAACAAATTTCTATTTATTTTAAAGCACATCTCTTCGTTCAGTTATTTATCTAAAGCCAACCTGCTATGTTACATAGGCAAATGTCAAAAAATCATTTTCTAAAAGAGTTAAATGAATATCGATTTTTAATCCAACACAAATTATTACTTCAAGCGTTATTTTTGTAGTAGATACCCGTATGTGAATAAAACACCTGTTTTCTAACGAATGTATATTTGGTTTTAGAGTCTGTGAATTCGGGAAATTTGCAGTTCGGGAGACGAAGTAAACAGCGTGTTATACATAAAAGCGGATATCCGCTTAAAAATAAATAACATTTAATAATAATAATAATATTAATAATAATGGTGTAATTAGAAGTAGTCATAGTACAAATTTGTACACACACACACACACACATATATATATATATATACAAGCAGCATTGCCCGGCGTTGCCCGTTCTTTATTCAAAAATCGTACGACTCAATCGCTATCACTTGATTTAAAATATTTTTGCCATTCCTTGCCTTTAAAGGAGTGCACTTTGCCGTGCTGATGTTGCTACATGCCTTATTCTTGCCTATCTCCCACTGCGAATTTTTCTAAGCTCTATACTAAACATTAAATCTGTTACGAAAAAAGAACTAAACAAAATGATCACAAAACGATCAGCTTTAAAAAAGGACTTGTAACTGGAAAAAACCGAATGAAAAAAGAATGTTAACAACAATTCATTTTTCACACCCATCCCTGTTCTGCTGAATCAGAATCATTGTTGAGATTAAGCAAGCGAATGAGTCAATTGGAGTAAAGTGCCACGCAGATTTAAATTTTTCACACTTGTGACGAATACAGCTATCGATTTTTTTTTTGCATGCTAGTTAACATTCGTGTCAGTTAGCTGTTGGCTCTCACGCTGGAGAATTGAATCTTCCTGCCTATTCGTGGCAGCCAGCTATTGGCTCTCACTCTGGACAGTAGAAAATGGCCGCAATCCTCATGAAAACTGCCGTAGAAGCATGAAAAAATCGATTATTTCCACTAACGATCGGAGCTGGGAAATGCAAAGTCGGTTTTGGCCTTCTCGCTAACTTCGAGCATGTGCAAGTAAATTTTGGTGCAAATCCGTCGAAAATTGCGGCCGTGCATTCTTTACACACACACACACACACACATATCCTGCCTTATATATATATATATATATATATATATATATATATA
>CAHIKZ030001746.1:795000-842500 GCA_903632075.3 Acanthosepion pharaonis | reverse complement strand
AAACCCAGACAGTCTCCAGAATTGGAAAAAGCCACACAAGATGATGTCGCTGAAATTTTTTTTTTTCTTTGAGATAATAAAGATTTTTATAATCGGACCTTCGGGCGGAAGAAAATGAAATATTCTTATTTCGTTCAAAAACGCCAACGGGTCTGAGAAATCCCTTTCTTAGATCATATCCAATTAGCGATAAACTGCTTGACAAATACCACGTGTTAAACAGCCGAAGGTGTCATCTCAATCGCTCATGATAAGGGCGATTTAAATTAATATTTTTGTTTTTTAAGCAAGGTGTTTCTTTCCCAAAACAAAGCCACGGATTGTCCACGCCCGACTAAAGACGTCATTGGCTAAATAAGATCACATGACACACGAAGGAGGAGGAAATATACCCGACCAGGAACTCATTGGCCGAGAGCGGTCACGTGACGCACGAGGAGAATCGGTCGACGCCCTGTCAGAAGTGTAAGTGTAAGGATCCGATACGAAGAAGCGGGAAGCGGGTATACGCCCTCAGAGGCACAGTAAGGAAGTGGGGTGAGAGTGAGTTACCAAAAATGAAAAAATCCCTAACCAGAAATAAGAAGGTGGATACGTATTTAGAATTATCGAAGAAACCCCTGGCGCCGACAGACCCACCCCAGTTTTGACTGCGTCAATAAAAGCAAAACCCCAACCGACAGAAATCAGTTTGAGCCGCGGACGGCGGGCCAGGTTCGTTCGCCCCTTTGCGGGCAAAGGAGGCCAGTTCGTTTGGCCGAAGTGAAGAAGTTCGTTGGGCCTAAGTGAAGAAGTTCTTTCGGCCCAAGCCGAAGAAGAAGTTCGTTCACCGACGGCGGAGATGAGTGACCAAATTCAGACTCTGAAGAGAAGAAGTTAGTTCGCGCACTGACGGCGGAGATGAGTGACCAGTAATTCAGACTCTGAAGAGAAGAAGTTTGAGTTGAGCCGCGGACGGCGAAAGAGTTCAGCCGTGGACTACAAGCAGAGATGAGCGCCCAGTGTTGAAACCACGTCAAGATAGCTGACCAAGATTCACGCACACTTCTGGACTCTTCTTCAACCAAGAACAAGTAGTTTGAAGAGACTTAGAATCAGACCACAGAAATAAGTTTTTTTCGACTTTCATCCAAAGACACACCGAAACACAAATTTCTTAGAGAGCAGACAACTTGAAGCCTTAGAGTTGCCTAGTAAAAGCGTCGTGCCACAATCCACAGAACGGGTCGGGAAGTAGACATAGTCCTATGTACCGAGCAATTAGACATAAAAAGATTATTACCTTTTTCTTGATACGTTGGACCTTGTAGTGTTTTTATTTTATTTTCTTTTATACATAATTGTGTGTTATCACCCCCGTTAGACTCAACTTGCATTACGGCCCCAACCTCTGTTTGATCTCGTCTGTCTAAGATCAATTCACAACGTGGGTAGGCAGACTGGAGATCAGTGCAGTTACCCTGGTAACCAGGCGTTGGAAGCGGGTTGGGAACGGCGAGGCTGGTATCAATCTAACCAAAGGGTTAGAACGTCACAATTGGCGCCGCGACCGGGATCGAACGACACAGTCGACGCTGCGATCGGGGGACGACGTCACATTATATTCACTTACACGCAAATACCCTTGGGCAAATTAAGAATATCTCTTCTCCACTCAGCTCCGGGTTAATTACTTAAAATTATGGAATAAATCTTTATTATCTTCTAGAATATTCATACAATATAAAACATATTCTGACTTTAAATAACCTGCAACGGGATTAAAATACTTACGAAACAAATCAATCACGCTAGCGAAAAGTAGAGGTGGACTGCTTGAACCTCAGAAGAAGAGGAGGATTTCGTGTTTTAATTAAACACAAAAATGCTAACACTATGCGAAATATTGCTTGCCTCCAGCAAACCAATGACAGAGCGTTAAACGTTGGTTTAAAACTAGCAAGGAAAAATATCTAGCAGCTTTTAAAGTCAGGCGCCGCAAAATACTTCAGTAAATGAAACTAAATGTCTAAGAGTCCTATGAAGGATATTTGTCGATCACTAGAATAACGAATCTTAATAAAACAATAAGATGAATAAAGTTGCCTGTAATACTACGGAGAATAATGTGATCAGAAAAACAATCTGTGTAGCAAAGAACACAATATATCCAACGATCAGGATTTTAACGAGCTTTTAGTGGTTATTGTCTGGCAAGCTACGGTCATTAAATCAGTGTAGTTCCACGAATAATTACCATTAAATCATGTTCTATTTTGTAGCATACTTACGGACGATAATGGACATGTCCCCATTCACATAAATACCGTACTAAATACTGTATTTTCTCTGCAGGTGGACATTCGTCTCAAGCTGTACTGGTCAAACTCTCTGCCTCCGAGCAGAGAGGATCCCCAGTCGAGGCTATATCGAGGGGCAGAGTCTCGTCTCGGGAAAGAGCTACTCGACCCCGTTTTATATGGGGACTACGGGAAATTTTTGGCTGGTTACCCCACATCAAATTCGGCTTTGTGCCACATCTGACTGCGTGCGGGGTTGGTATTTATTCTGCTGTTGGTAAGTTGTCTCCAGCTGTGCTGGTCAATCTTACTGCCTCCGGGTAGAGACGAACCCTAGATGAGGCTATATCGAAGGGTAGAATCTCGTCTGTGTTAACAGCTATCCGCCCGTTTTATACGAGCTATACGGAGAATTTTCGCCCGAAACTACGGGCTTGGATACCCCACATCAAATTCGGTCTTGTGCCACATCAGTTCGCTTTGTGCGGTTGGTAGATATCCTACAGTTGGAGATTAATTGTGGAAATAACTTGACTCACTTCTATCCGTTGACTACCCCTAAACGCCGCTGGCGAATCTTATATATGTTGTTCTTGTTTCTAAGTATTATTGTTTCTTACCAACCTTCGTGTGATTATTTTATTCAGCAAACTTCCCTAGTTTGCAACATTCTGAAATGTGATATAATCTCATGATCTTGTGTGTGTGGAGAACATCCCAATACAATTCATCATATAATTTATACAATCGATTGGCACCAATAGAATATTTTCAACAGTGTGGTAGGATAGCCTAATACATACACCGGGAAATGTGCTGCGTCATTGCTCCCAATCAGTCTAAGTATAATGAACATGACACAGTTCTGTGGATCATCCCTGTGTTAAAGCCAGGTATATCCAAGCTTATCGTTATAAACCCTGTGCTAAAGGCGTGCTTGTTGACAGATGTCAGAGACACAGCTTACATCAATACTTTTCCAAAGAAATTATTAAAATATATATATATCTACATACATGGATCCTGAGATAGGCTTCCAGTGAAAGTAGCATCGGAAAATATTCACGCCACAGATGTCATTGAAATACGCAAACAAATATGCATAGAAATTTTATAGCTGTCCCCCAAAAATGACAAGAAATGATATAAAAGATCAAAAATAGGATTTTGGAGTACAATAGCTAATGTCGCTCGAGTTTTTTTCCTAACCGTTTGTTCGATCTAGTTTGTAAAATCGTCAACTTGATTATGTCATCACTTCTTCAAGTCTCACGTGATGCCAACATCTAATTATCAGTGCTATCGAAAGTCCTCATGGCATATATTTTCTATTTCCTGTTACAGTTCTTTGTGATTCGTTAGCGCCAGACCACGAGTTTCAATGACTCCATGAGGATGATTTTAAGTAATTTCTACAGACTTTACTCGTTAAAATCCATTTTTCACCAGTGATCTGCGAAATTTGTTGTAGACCGTTTAGTGTATTTCTCAACGGTAATGACGCCTTGTATGATAGCCTTATAAAAGTCTTGATTTGTTTCAAAATACGTTTAGAGTTTTCACGTCAATGTTTACATTTTGTAGTACTTGAAGATGTTGGGTCAAAATAAAGCGGAAGGCGTATTAAGTTATCGTAAAATGAAATTTTAATAGTTTCTTTAAACTGACACACTGAATAACTCGCTAACAGTTTACGGAATAATTATTTTTCTACCTAAGCCCATATAATGCAGTCCAAGTCATTAACGTTTATTAAAAGTGAAAAATAAAGATTCCTGTATATTGACGTCAAAGCTTAGGATTTTGAAGAAACGTGCACAAAAAATGCCAGCAAAATAAAAAAAAATAAGTTGTCAAAAGGTTACCTTTAAGGAGCGTAGATTGATTCGTATAGTATTGTAGGCTTAAGATTATGAAAATAGGATAAAGGCTACCAAAGTTTAATCGAAGAATAGTTGATATTGAGAAGTCAAAGGTAATCTTATTAGCAAACAGAAAAGAGAAATTAACAAGAGCAAAAAAAAAAAAAATGTATCCTTCAAAAACAGTTGATTTACAAAAGGGAATTTGAAGAAAGTCATGGAGAAGAATAGATATGCAACATAAGGACAATCAATCAAAGGGCGATTGAACGCAAAAACTGAATGAAATTATGCTAAATGATGTATTTCCTAGAATTACATGCTTCACGGCAAATAAGGAAACCTTGCTACGTCCTATAAATATGATTTCCATTCATTTATAATTGCGGTGACATTATATGGACCCTTTAGTCACGAACATACATACAAAAATAAAAATCACATACAATACTAAGCATTGATTGGTTAATGAATCACTACTACATTACTACAGGCAATTTACAAATCGCAGTAATGCGACAATTTTGTAATCGCTCTATTTTTAAGTAGTCAAAGCTCGCTCGCTGGTTTGTCGATGCCTACCAGTCAGATCGTTTGCACGTGAAGATTAATCTTTCCCGCGGAATGATTTTGAGTCTATAGTCGCTTATTTATGCATAGATTTTCTCATCTCTTTTAGTGAGAATTTAACCGCCAAACGAATCCATGACAGTTGAAACCATGCGCCAACTTTCTCACTGATACACATTCACATGCTGAACATACCTTGTACACACTCATACTCTTCTTACACAACAATATCTTTCAAGAACAAACATTACAAGGGACTCTCGTGAATATTTTCCCAGTGAACTTTGAACCAAATAACTATTTCTCACTGAACACTAAAATAACAGATAAAGTGAGACAAGTCTTTGCTAATTCAAACTTTTCTTACTTAAATCCATGCTTCCATTGTTGTTTGATATTGTACATCTTGTTAAAATACATACTTTATGTGTAACAATGTCGTTTGTCTCTCCTTCTTGCGTGAGCCTTGTTCCCTAATCTAAATTTAAATTAATGTGGTGAAGTCCACCAAAACATCATCATATTATGCTAATAAAATGAATTCTGAAAATATTATATCATTTAACTATATTTCCTTGTGCTTTTATCTCGTAATAACTGCTGTGCATTCATAAAACATTCAATTAAATATTAAAAGAAATATAGTACCACATACCGTTTGCTGAAGTTTCACGGGAAGCTTTATTTAAAGAGTATACAGAACTTTAATGACATTATATACAGACTAGATAGATATTTATATGTCACGTTGGTGTATCCAAAAATTAATGAAGAAAATTCAAAGGGAAATAAAACCGTCACTAGTATCTGTAGAACTGAATTATCATGTCAACAATATAACATGGCAGAAAACTTGCTAAAGAACAATATTTGAAATCATTTAAGACATAACCATAAAAAACTATTTGATCCTGGAATAACCCAAACTGGATATTGTAATTTATTTATAAGTGCAGATGTTGTAAAATTATACATTTAACGTAGACTCTTCATATTCAAGTTTTGGAAAAGATGGGGTAAGGTGACCCAAAAATGAACAGAAATACGATCTATATATATATATATATATATATATATATATATATATATATATATATATATATATATATATAACATGAAGAAAAAATTAATTATTTTTAATAACAACATTTATCAGACCAGAAACACGTGTCGTGAAATTATTTAAACAAAGTATAATATTTTTTTCTCTAAATAGAGTCCAATAAAAACGTTTGCAGCTTTCTTTTTAATATCATCTCAAATACCTAATTCAGGCCATTAATATATATATATAATATATAATATAAGATTTAGGTTAAGATCTCAAATACCTATTTCAATAATAGCAATCTAACATTGCATTGCATGCAGTAATTTGATGCGCATCTGCACATGAAATGCTTTTTAAATATTTGATGCTGAGACGAATAATAATAATAATAATAATAATAATAATAATAATAATAATAATAAGAAGAAGAAGAAGAAGAAGAAATAAGAAACATCTTCAAGTAGTAAAAGAAGCAAACATATTCAAAAATGAATTTCCATTGCATGAAGAACTCCAAGTAAAACGAAATACACCTAATGCAGAGGCAAATAACCTAAAATTAAAGTAAAATCAAATGCAATGTGCCAAATGCAGAAATGATGTAAAAATAAAAAAAAGAAACAACTTCATGGTCAATATTCTGCCCGTACCAAACAAGGGGAAGTTGTCAAACCGCGTACCCATAAGTAGTTTTTGTTGTGCAAGCTGAAACCGAATGTTTTATTCTTGCTACAAAGGAAAACATTCTAGATAACTAGACATTAGCAAGCACACATGCTGGAAAATTGTGTCGACCTCAAATGCAGACTCTGTGATAAGTATTCAGAATCAATTGACCATCTCTCAGAATGCATAGTATTAGCGCCAGCTGAATATAAAACACGGCATGATAGAATGGGCCAATATCTGTACTGGAAAATAAGCAGCATTTATGGGAAGGAAACAGCAAGAAACGGGTATGAACGTCTCCCAGACCGGGTTACGGAGACAATAGCTGTACTAATTTTATGGAACTTTACAATACACATAGACTGAACAATCAAATCTAATCGCTCAGATATCGTGATCAAAGACCACAAGAAGAAAATGTGCTTTCTTAATAACATGGCTGTCCCTAGAGACTGTAATGTTTATTTGAAATTGATAGAGATTTGCTATCGTCTGTGCTCAGTCAAGAGATTTTTTAAAAAAATTGTAATTACATTCTGTTTATCATCTCGATAGAAATTGTCACCCTATCTAAAATAGAAGGTGTGATTTGTAAATTATATTGGTTACTTTACTCTTGTTCTTGTTGAGGAAAGTAATGTTGCAAAAACCGCACTTCGAAAGTAATTATGAGTAGCAAAACTAATATTAAGAGTATTGAACCTTCTCAACCCTATAAGCACACATATCACAGAGCACAATTGAAGCTAAATAGTCATATAAAAAAGATGATTCAAAGACAGCAGAGTTATAGCATTATCAACGAATGTTGAAAGTGTTATTTTTCAAGTATACAACACTCTCCAAGGCCCACATAAAGCATAAGTATATCTGCTGTATATGTAAACATCTAAACACAATGGAAGGAAGGACTAGAATAGCTCAATGTAATGATTCCTCACTATGTGTTCTACATGAAAACCTTTAGAATATAACATTAAAATTTGCGTTATAAAATAATGTATACACAAACATACCTATGTATATACAGATGTGTGCCACACAATGATATAGCGCAAGTTAAATTGAACTGATATGTTTATGGAAAAATATAAAAGGTTACCTTCGTCTACTAGACTGTTAGCCCCGTTGATATAATTTCCATGTTTAGGATACATTATATTTGTTCTATCATCTAATTACCCTTTGCTGCCATTTTCTCTGTCTTCTCCGCGGTTTGCACAAGAAATGACTATCGTGAACTACAGACTCTTATCATGTGACGTTGAAGGTCGCTTGTGATATTAATAAATTCGTACTGCAAAAGAGGTTGTCATCTACTTTTGCGTCCCTGCAATATTATAATTAGATTATTTAAGAAATAAAGAATATATAAAATGCGTAATACTACGCAATTGCTCTTAAATATGATAGACAGCTATAAACATTTCGAGACATAATGGGAAAAGAAAGGTTAGAGAGTTTAAGAGTAACATATATACCAAATGTTAGACGTGTAGGGAACGTCTTTTAGTATACAAAATATTTTCGAGTAAATGTTAATGGTAGTATTGACTGTTTCATTATAATGATGCATTTGGCATTCATTGACTCAGTAGCCGGTACTACTGTCGGTTTAAATTTTTAATACTCCAAATAGTTTTCCAAGATGTGTTTCTCCATTCCATTTTTAATATATCATTATATTCTCTTCGAGTGACATGTGATATTCATTCTGGTTTTGGCTGCTATGGAATCTCATCAAGCTATATAGTTTCTGTTATCAGGTATATTTTTATCTTGTGATCCTAGTAGAATTTGTTCGATGTAAGATAGTATTCTCTAAAATACACAGACTTCAATTTTACAAAGCCGTTTTTAACCAAAGATTTTAGAGAGTGTTTCCATACAGCTGACAGTTTAGATACATCTGATCGGGCTTGGCGCCATGTAAAAATATCATAGATCCACCTGACGATGCGATTGAAGAACCTGTCTTGAGTTTTCCTATTAATAGCAGAATAAGCTCATTTGATTGGATATATCAGGGCATACTTAAATATAAAATGTAAGAAGTTGTGGAGAGAATAGTTCGCTTATTTTCTAAAATGGCCCATGATTTTGGTTGACAAAAATTCTATGATCAGAAACAATATATATATTTTGTTTGTGTGGCAGGAGATTTAAAACAACTACAAAAGATTATGAACAAAACAATTCATATAGCTTTTCGATGCAAAATAAATTAGGCGTAATAATCAAAATGATTTGATTTTGATATTTATTCACCCAAATAGAAAATGCCATTTAATTAATTTTATTTGTGGAAATAATTATAGAGTTATCAATTGAAACACAAATGACATTAACAAAAGAAAATGCCATTTCTTGGAAATAAAATATATAACGATCCTTAATATTTCGTCGTGTGACTTACACTCTCTCATGAATAAAACGTTGCAATGTAGTAAAATTATTCTAAGATGGTACAATGCAATATGTATTGGGCACATTTTGAGGATATAACTCGCTACTCAGTAGAAGGTATCAATCAGAAAAAAAAATGTTTAACAAATTTCCTTTACAATTATTCAAAAAGGGGATGTCTTTTGCAATTATACAACGATGGGTCAAACGGAATTTCATTTTTTACTAGGCTTATTTATCCAAAAAAAAATAGAGCCGACTAATTGAAATAAATGCTTATGAGGAAATTATTATTAGCTGTTGTAGATGAATACTGTGTAGCGAAAAACAATATTTTAAATAAATCAATTTATAATATTAATGTTCTGTAAATTTACATTGAGTACAATTTTGCAAAAATAAAAATACCTATATGAACATCGGATTATATATCTTTCTGTGCGCCTGTGTATATGTGTTCATGTGGTTAGCTTACAAATGAATCTATGCTAATTTAATGTGATAATGCAGAACGTTTGATCTAGATATTGTTAGATTATCAGTAGAGTCTAAAACTAATAAGCATTAATTTTTCCATATGAAATATCATTCTGAGTAGGGATCTGGCGAATCGTAATCAAACATCAAAGTAATTCAGAATCTGATGAAATCCTCAGACAGAAGAAAGTTGCACCAATTGACATTTTGAAGTATTTATGGAGACCAAACTGGAGATAATGTCACACGATCGTAATGAGTTTAAGTAATATTAGACGAGCACAGCTTTTATTCAACGAAGATTTATATCTTATATATCATTCTCGAAAATGATAAGTCAAAAGCTATATATATATATATATATATATATATATATATATATATATATATATATATATATATATATATATATATATATATATATATATTAGTAATAAATATACACATACATATGCAAAATATATAAATATATATATACATAGATGCATACACACACACACACACACACACACACACACACACACACACACACACACACATATATATATATATATATATATATATAATAATAGAAAATTCCAAGAGAATAGATTCCAGGTAGAACTCAATGTCCAGGACAGAGTAAGGATATAACAAGAAGGCTTAAACACTAATATTATTGTTTATTATATATATATATATATATATATATATATATATATATATATATATATATATATATATATATATGCAGGCAAAAATGAGACAAATATACTATAATTTAACTGTACATAATATTTAATGGAAAAGAGGGCACGATACAGATTAGACTTAAATATTGTTTATTTTAGCATATTAAAACAAGAAGATGTTAAAAATCATTCCAAAATTACAATTATGTTTCCACACTACCAATGTGTCTCCTTGGGTGATTTTAAACAAATGGTGAGTGAACGACTTATTCTTACACACACACACACACACACACACACACACACACACACACACACACATATATATATATATATATATATATATATATATATATATGTATGTATGTATAAAGTCGTTCACTCGCCATATATATATATATATATATATATATATATATATATATATATATATATAGCCGACTCTCACGCCGAGATTCGATGTATGAGGGTCAAGCAGATCAGTTTCCAGGAAAACAACAGCCCGACACCAGCACATGAGGTTTCGTGAAGGTTTCTTGCAGGACCAGCCGCTCTTTCGAGAGGGACGAATACAGAGACCTGGTACACCGAATGAAACAAAGTTCCCAAAGGATGTTCCGCAGGTTTTGAATTCAGAGGCACGTTGGTGTAATGGATAGCGGCTTGGATTGAGGGATCTATTACATTCCCTTACGTGCTAATACCCTTGGGAAAGGTATGAATCCTCTTTCTCTCCCTACAGCTATGGGTAAAATAGCAGGACAGACTGGGTTCTATAGCCTTGGATGGCAACTGGGCTATGATATATATATAGAGTCGATGTCCGTAATGATGTTCTTCTGTTGACCTCAGCCAGTTTGGTTTGTGGAGTTGGCTAATGAAATAGTATTTTCCTTAAAAAATCTTTCGGCATTGATGAAATTTTTGAGTTGGGGGATTAGTCCCTGGATATATTTATTTTCCTTCTAGGCATTTACCTCTTTTTCCCTCTAGTTCGGTTTATCGTTTCGAATTCAGGGATTGTTGGTCTCTCTTTTACTATGAAAATACAGACAATCCTGTCCATTGCGATAGATTCCCAGCTCTTGTTATCAATGTTAAATATATTCACTTTTTGTTTTAGAATGTCCTTGAATTGCTTCCATTTATTTACTCTTTTCCGATTTTTGCGGGGATAAAATATTTGCTTTGGTAGGCGTGTGTCAAAATTTCACACTAGATGCTGACACTGTCGATGTTGATTTTTTATGACGATGGCTTCAATGGCTGATCCATTTCAATTGTTTCAGGGCGCTGATGTTAGTTAATCTGTCTTCTAATATGACGTTCAAACGTTTTGAAGAAATCGCTTTCAAGAAATTACCGATGTCGTCGATCAGTTGTCCAGGTCTCAAAGGCATACAAGGAAGTTGGAATCACTATTGTCTTGTATACTATCATTTTGGTGTCCTGATATCACTATCTTGGAAAAGATTCTATTTGGAAGGCGAGCAAAATCTGACCCTGCATACTGGAGACTAAGTTGTATTTCATTTTGAATCTCAATGCTAGAAGACAGGGAAGTGATCCACATCCTACAAGACTGTTATCCCAAGTTGGATATTTCAACCAGACTGTTGGTAATGATTGATAGGTAGCTTTTTGACTTATTTGCCTCAGTATTTGTTGCAAGTGGGATTCCGAAAGTGATGCAACACTGTGGCCATTTGCAAGACCGGTGAATGATTTGGTTTTGGAATTTATACGAGAAAAATAAATAATCTACCATTTGTACTGCAAAACAATCTCATCTGAGGTAGATCATTTTTTATGATGCCAATCACTGTTGAAATGAAGATGGTTAACAAAGTTAGAGCAATGGCACGTCATTATCCCACTCACGTTCTGACTTGCAACAGTTCACATTGTACATTGTTGGCGAGACTATGGAGCGCATATCATCATAAAAAAAAATTCAGAATATGGATGTATTTTGATAGACAACCATATATGGAGAAGATGTCCGATAAAAGCTTTCTTGACACGGAGTCAAATATTTTGATAAGGTCAATGGATGTCATGTACAAGGGTTGAAGCTTCCAAGATATTTCTCATGTATTGGTTCAATGTTAGTATTACATGTCGTGTTCCACGAGATGATCTGAAACGGACTCATCTCTTGATTTAGTCGGTTATGATATATTTTCCACCTGTTGAGTGTAGAGAGATTCCGCGGTAATTTCCGCAGATGGATCGGTTTCCTTTCTTTGTATAGGGGGTAATTATTGCTGCATCTGTAAATCTAGCAGGACAGCTTAATTTGTTCAGATTTACAAGATGGGTTGATGCAGTTGCTGTTGAAAGAGAACAATTTCATATTTGTATACTTCTGTTGAAAGTTCATCTAGTCCACAGGCATCGTTTTTCGTCGTAGCTTTGATGACTTAATCAAGTGTTACAAAATGTTACAAAAAACGCATTTGAACCACAAGCCAAGGCTCGAACCCTATCTCAAATGTAACGATGGATCAGTATTTATGACGATCAACAGTGACATTAATACTAGAAATTGAGAGCAATTTTAACTACTACTGAACAAAACCATAAACCTTGATAGAGACGACATGCGCTGTTTTCCGAGGCACAAGAAAGGCAGTAAAGCGTTCCTGAGTGTGGAAAAAATTAGAAAACATAAATCCTACTTAGAAGTAAAAAAAACTATTAGTAATCAGGAGCAGAACAGATATCGATTGATATTGCATTTAGATTTTCGCAGATTAAAATTGGCTGGAAAGTATAGAGCCAGAAGAAATTTCCTCAAGCGTGAATTGCGATAAAAGAAACTAATAGCAAAGAACTTACGGTTACATATAACCAAATTAAAACTAAATTGTTGAGAACTCGTCGCCACTCTAGAACTGCGTGTAAAATTTATAATGTCTATGAACCATGGCGAAGATACCTGAACAATTGCCGTGAAAGTATTCATAGAAAAGTCACAGGGTAACATCTTTACAGCGGCTGGAAAGTGACTGGAGCCGTAACGCCAGATCAGGACCAATAATATCGGCGATTATTCTTTGGATTTTATCAAGGATTTCTTGATATATAGCAGAAGAACCAGATCGTATGTAGCTGCAATATTCTAGGCTTGTGCGAATGAAAGACTCGTGAATGTGTAAGATAGTTCTAGAGGGAAAAATGTCTAGCACAACACAGTGAACCAACTTTCTTAGTGGCGGACCTATCATTGAGTTTATTATGGTCATTCCACTTGATGTCCGTCGAGAACGTTAACCCCAGAAGTCAAAGCGAGTTAGTCGCCTTGAGGTTAGCATCAACACTACTGGATGAAAGCAGAAAGCTGCCGATCACATGATTAATTGAAAGCAGTATCATTTTGGATGTGTTAAAAGTAACAAGCCATAATTTATCCCAGATGAAAATAAACTGAATGTCGTTTTTAACATTACCCACCAATCTGACCTAATCTGACTGATCGGAGAATTGATGGCACCGGAAAATTAAAAAAGGAAGTAGGGCCAACGATAGAGCCAAGGTCGAGACCTGTATTAATACAAACTATCACAAGGTGTGACTGTTCACGATAACTTTCATTTCAGGATGTGATAAGAAAGACTGGAGCAGTTAAAGGTTTTGTCGGGAGACATCATAAGCTTTCAACTTATGAAGATGACATGTATGGGACACCCAGTAGAAGTGCACAAAGAACAAACCCGATTTTCACCATTCTTATCTTGAGATTATATATAAGATTCAAAATTCTTTTTTGTGTCTTATCGCTTGGTAGCTGGTTTTGATTTTTTTTTTTAAATATCATTGTCGATATAGATAGATAGATAGATAGATAGATAGATAGATAGATAGATAGATAGATACTGGGATAGATGGATACAAAAACTGAGATAGATAGATAGATACGAACAGAGTGTGAACAATAGATAGATAGATAGATAGATAGATAGATAGATAGATAGAAACAGACTGGGAATAATAGATAGACAGATAGATAGATAGATAGATAGATAGATAGATAGATAGATAGATAGATAGATAATAAAACAGACTGGGAATAATAGATAGATAGATAGATAGATAGATAGATAGATAGATAGATAGATACAGACTGAAACAGACTGAAAATAATAGATAGATAGATAGATAGATAGATAGATAGATAGATAGATAGATAGATAGATAGATAGAGACTGGGAACAATAGATAGATAGATTTTCACCATTCTTATCTTGAGATTATATATAAGATTCAAAATTCTTGTTTGTGTCTTATCGCTTGGTAGCTGGTTTTGTTTTTTTTAAATATCATTATCGAGATAGATAGATAGATAGATAGATAGATAGATAGATAGATAGATGGACAAAAACATAGACTGATAGAGAAGAAGATAGATAGATAGATTCACCATTCTTATCTTTTTTTAGAGATTATATAAAAGATTCAAAATTCTTTTTTTGTCTTATCGCTTGGTAGCTGGTTTTTTTTTTTTTTTTAAATGTCATTGTCCATATAGATAGATAGATAGATAGATAGATAGATAGATAGATAGATAGATAGATAGATAGATAGATACTGGGATAGATGGATACAAAACTGAGATAGATAGATAGATACGAACAGGAAAAGAGTGTGAACAATAGATAGATAGATAGATAGATAGATAGATAGATAGATAGATAGATAGATAGATAGAAACAGACTGGGAATAATAGATAGATAGATAGATAGATAGATAGATAGATAGATAGATAGATAGATAGATAGATAGATAGATAAAAACAGACTGGGAATAATAGATAGATAGATAGATAGATAGATAGATAGATAGATAGATAGATAGATAGATAGAAACAGACTGAAAACAATAGATAGATAGATAGATAGATAGATAGATAGATAGATAGATAGATAGATACTGGGATAGATGGATACAAAAACTGAGATAGATAGATAGATAGATAGATAGATAGATAGACAGATAGATAACAATAGATAGATAGATAGATAGATAGATAGATAGATAGATAGATAGATAGATAGATAAAAATAGACTGGGAATAATAGATAGATAGATAGAATAATAGATAGATAGATAGATAGATAGATAGAAACAGACTGAAAACAATAGATAGATAGATAGATAGATAGATAGATAGATATATAGATAGATAGATACTGGGATAGATGGATACAAAAACTGAGATAGATAGATAGATAGATAGATAGATAGATAGATAGAAAGAAACAGACTGAGAACAATAGATAGATAGATAGATAGATAGATAAATAGATAGATAGATACGAACAGACTGAGAACAATAGATAGATAGATAGATAGATAGATAGATAGATAGATAGATAGAAAGAAACAGACAGAGAACAATAGATAGATAGATAGATAGATAGATAGATAGAAACAGACTGAAAACAATAGATACATATAGATAGATAGATAGATAGATAGATAGAGATAGATAGAGAGATAGATAGTTTTTCGCCCACAAATACAATTTATTGGCTACTTCCTATTTACTAGCAATGCAATAGTCTTGAAATAAAATGTCAAACATTTTATTCGGCAGGCTTGCTTTTCGCGCGGAAATAATTGTCTGGTTATATAATGTTAAATGAGTAAAAAAGGTGATATGATCTTTTGGCAAATTTTAGATTCATCAAAAATACGTATTACACTGATAAAATATTCAGAGTTCAGCTGCTTCATCAAGATTAACAATTAATCCCGGCTCAGTGTAGAAACAAAACTAAAGTAAATAGGCATAGATTAAGCAGAGTCAAATGTCATATCGGTGAGAGGAGAAAGCGTGGATATATCATATGCGAAGATTTGTGACGAAAATATTTAACAGTTCCGATTTGCAATAAATGAAACAATATGATTTGCAAAGGCAGTAAGATAGGGCGAATAAATACACACTAATAAAGGAAGACGTTTAAAAATGTTCCTTAGAAATATATAAGTTACAGATACTAGCATTAACGCTAGATATCAGGTCATCCCATAAGTTCTGTCCGAATTTTGAATAAAGATAACAAGTGACCAAATGTTACATTTAATTAGAGATTCAATCAACAATGTATTTTCCCTGATTATCTATGACTTCCTTTCATCTATTAGCAAGCTTACTAATTCCATTACTGTAAAATTCTATTGGCTTTGATTCGAAGAACTCAGAAATGTCAGTTTTAACCTCTTCCTGTGTTACAAAAGCTGTTTCTTCCAAATGATTCTGTAAGCTACGAAACAAAAGGTAGTCAGAAGGAGCAAGATCGGGAGAATAAGGTGGATGAGGAATTTTCTCCAAACCAAGTTATTCGATCTTTTGTGACGTGATTCTTGCTGTGTCGGGCCGCGCATTGTCCTGATGAAACATCACCCCTGTTCGATTCACTAGATCAGGTCTTTTTTCCTCAAAGCTTGATTCAACAGCTCTAATTGCTGACAGTATATTTGAGCATTAATTCTTGTATTAGGTGGTAAGAATTCAAAGTGGATTATTCCTTGGCGATCCCACCAGATTGAAAAAAGAACCTTTTGCCCATGAAGTTCCCTTCACGGCTGTGGTTGGGGTCCTTCCCCTTTACCAAACCACTGTCTACGACGCTTAACATTTCGATAAAAGATCCATTTTTCGTCGCCAGTCACAAGTCTATCCAAAAAAGATGAAACAAGTCGGCGAGAATGGAGAGAAGAGCAGATGTCAACACGGGATTTGAGGTTGTTTTCAGACAATTCATGAGGCACCCATTTTCCAAGTTTAGGAACTTTTCCAAGTTATTGAAGATGACGATGAACAGTTGTATGGTTTGAACTGAGAACCACTACCAATTCCTCAACTGATAAGGCAGAATTTTCTTCAAGGGCTGCTTCAAGAAGCTTTTCATCAAACTCAACTGGACGTCTGGTTCGATCTTCATCTTCAAGTGTGAAATCTTCATCTCTGAATTTTGCAAACCATCTTCTGCAAGTTCTTTCATTCACACATTCCTCTCCATAAACAGAGTGAATGTTTCTAGCCGCTTCGGCTGCTGAGTTTCCTTTCTTGAACTCATAAAGCATTATGTGCCTCAAATGATTCTTGGGTACTTCAATGTTAGAAGGGTTTTAATCAAGCAAAACTTAATTTTATTGTTCTTTGAAATAAAATTTGATCAGTTTAAATGCATCTAAACATAAAAATAATGTTCAGCTCCATTAGACATTATAAAATAATCTCTAAATTTCGTTCATTTTAACAAAAAGTTAAAATTCGGACAGGACTTATGGGTTGACCTGATAGATACATACGTACATACATACATACATACTACAATCTATTTCTTGTTAATAGTTAATATATTTCAACCTTGAAAATGGCTAAATGTACTGCCGAAAACGCTCGGAAAAACCCGCAATTGGGCAATTTTTATATAAGTTATCTACCGAAAAGAAAAAAAAATAAGATCACATGAGAAATTGTATAAAAAATGAATCAAAGCACCTTATGTGTCATATTCAATGAAATTTGCATGACATAAGAATTGCTGCTTATAATATATATATATATATATATATATATATATATATATATATATATATATATATATATATATATATGATTTAATCTAACCATTCCAAGTGTAAAAATATATTGGTTGAATTAAAAAAAGGTTAGGTACCAAAGAGAAAATCTCATTCTCAACAATTTCAAAGGCAAGTATCGATAAAAGAAAACTGCCCTAAAGGTATCATTTCTCACCTATTTATTAGTTGCTTGAAACTCTGCGTAAAGATTGAAAGACAAAGATTTGAAGACTAAGATTACAGATTCAATGAACGTTGAGATGCTTCTTGCAAAAAAAGCTATCTTGTTTTTTTTATTTCAATATTTGTCACGAAAATGCAAGCATTTATCTCAAATGAAAGAATCCCCATTGTGATATGAGAGCCCGACTTGTTCATATTCATTACATCACGCTTCCGCTTTTTAATTTGAAATTGATATAAATATATAAAGTTTTTTTCCTTTTTTTTTTCTTCTATTTCAATTATTGACTCCCGGTTTTATTTTTTTTTCTCCCAGTAAGCGTTAAAAGTATTTAAATAATAAATATAATTTTAAAATAATATTTAAATACCAATTAGAGCTTAAAATAAATTTGCTTCTATTAATTTTCACACTAAGTGATTCCTTATTATTCCAACATTGTATTTTATAAGAAAGTTAAAACAGAATGAAATAATATTTATTTGGGTCTCGTCTGATGCCGAAGTAAACGAAAATCATGACTGAACAATACTTAAATGGTTGACCGCTTGAAAATACCAATTGCATGAGATGTGCAGATTCAAGATGGATTCGTTATATTCCCGTATACACAAATAACTTTGGAAAAGTTAGATATTCCCCCAGCTATGGGTTAACTAATAAAAACTTTTATTAGTGATTTACTGTTATCTGAAATAAAGAATCTCACAATCTAAAATGTGTTCTAGCTTTAAATGACCATTCTATCCAATTAAATGAATTAGCCATATAGTTATCGATTTGATTTTTATTTTTGTCTGACACATTTCAGAAATATGTGAATGAATGATTTCGCTTTCTGAGCAAACGTTTCTATGATTTGAGAAAGTGATCGCAAGTCAAAACATATCAAGAATTATATATATATATTTAAATAATGAAAAAATATAATAATATATAATAAATAAATATAATCTAAATTAATATAGCGAATATTTATGGGCACTACGTAAGTTTGTGTCATAAATATTCCTCTTTTACGTGCCATGCCAGGACATAGGCGATCGTGCATCTCCATAACTTCCTGTCTTAGTAGCGCTTAACTGATGTATTGTGTTATTTCTGCTAAACCCTGTTCTTCAAGATATTTTCTTAATTTCGTAGATTATGTATTGTTTCCATTCATCCTTTCATCTTCAAATATTCCTGGAAGTACCAACATCCACGTACTCTTTCCACATTAGGTATGCTAGTATTGTCAAATTTCTCTTCCTGATGGTAATTATAAGTGTATATTCGTTGCCTTTTTTTAATTAAACTTCCTAGTTGCCTTCAGGTTTGATCCATTGTATATTCAACTTTCTTCTGTAAGACCACATTTCTGCTGCTTCCAGTCTCTTCCTCTCAGATGATATTGTCTAGAATTCTTCCATATATGAAGATTACATACCAGTCAGTATTCTTGTATTTGTTTCTAAAGAAAGTTTATGCATGTATGTATTGCGTAAAGTAGACATTCCGGAAATAGTACTTTGTCCTTGCTGACGCGTTCTCCCATTCGATTTTATTAAGGCAAATGGTGATAAACAAAAGCGAAATGTTGTGTAGTTACATGAAATTCATATTTATAAAAGACGCCCTTGCGAATACCGCCTTTTAGATAATAGTAACATTTTTTTATATTTTGATTAAGCTTATAAATGTGTTTTCTATATCGTCAACGTGTTAAAATTCTCAGAATATATATAAAAATGAAACACTTGCCTTGATAAAATCTAACGACAAAACGCACCGGTAAAGATTAAATATTATTTTCTGCTTGTCTATTTTATTCAGTTTGTCATCTCTACATATATATTCTGAGGAACTTAACACATATGTATGTATATATAAAGAGTGTACCTGTAAAGAATCAAAATGAACAATAAGACAACAGGAAATTCTATTCTTAACCAACGTGTTTCGTCTTCTGAGGGACTTTATCAAGTCAAACGTAATTTGTCTTGATAAAGTCCCTCAGACGACGATATAAAATAAAATGGTAATAATAATCCTTTCTGCTGATATAAGTAAAATAGCACAATTCAGAATATATGAAGAAGAATATAATTATTAGATAAAGTCCACGATTCTCGGTCGCTGTATGCAAGAGCATATATATATATATATATATATATATATATATATATATATATATATATATATATAACTGAACATAGAAGTCAACACATAGAAGCGACCGATTGTTTCATGCCAGATGTCACCATCACGCCTGATGATTACGTCTAGCATGAAACGGTCTGTCGCCTCTGTGTGCTGACTTCTATGTTCAGTGTAATATTTACATACGCACTATCCCAGATCTTGACCCTTTATTCAATAAATTTAGTACAACATAAAAGTTTATCTCTTCACACACACACATATATATATATATATATATATATATATATATATATATATATATATATATATATATATATATATATATATATATAAATTAATTTAAAAAAGAGACAAATTAAAGTCCCGTAATTATAACTTAATTCCCCCAGAAAAT
This sequence comes from Acanthosepion pharaonis, assembly GCA_903632075.3. Lineage (NCBI taxonomy): Eukaryota > Metazoa > Mollusca > Cephalopoda > Sepiida > Sepiidae > Acanthosepion > Acanthosepion pharaonis. The sequence continues at coordinate 822,192 of CAHIKZ030001746.1, read as the reverse complement.
TTATCCTGTCCTGGTTCTTCAGGTTACATCTCTCTCTCTCTCTCTCTCTCTCTGAATGCACACATATATATATATATATTTATATATATATATATATATATATATATATATATATATATATATATTAAACTAATATGGCTAAACGATATTTATATTATATATAAACGCTATTTTAGCTGGTATATATCTTTGAGTTGCTATACATGTTTAATTTGTTTTTCAAAGAGAGAATTTGAAAACAACCAAGTATTCAAGAGGCGACGTTTTCAATAAAGCAGATAGGTAAATGTATATGATCACGCGTGGTAAATCTGGTAACGACACGTTTCAGCTATATGAGGTATAATTTCAATTCATTTCGGATGTAATATTTTTATTTAACAGGACTTCACAGTAGAGGTTGTTGCAAATTTCATTGTTTAAAAAAATAATAAAAAAAATTATGGATATAAACCCAAACAAATATACGCAAAAATATAAATTATATTAATAAATAAACATATAAATATATGTATCATTAAATACTAAGCCAAGGAAAATTCTGTCTCTTTATTTTCAGTCCTTTCCCCACTAATATAGCTTGCTTTTCATGTGGATAGAATATGTAGGAGCATACTTGCATGTGGCATTGAATGAAACATGTCTAAAAGTATTTCTGCACACACACACACATATATATATATATATATATATATATATATATATATATATATATATATATATATATATATATATATATATATATATATATATGGATGGATGGATGGATGGATGTGTTTATGTATGTATAAATGCATCCAAGGATAATGGTCAGTGTTCAATTGGACCATTTAAAAAATGTGCTCAATAAGTGTAAAATTATATATATATATATATATATATATATATATATATATATATATATATATATATATATATATATATATGTATGTATATATATGTGTATGTATGTATGTGCATGTGTTTTGTGGTATGTATTTTCGAACAGACGTACACATTTAGCAGGCCACGAAATGAATACAAATGAATCTAATTCAATGGTTCCTGCACTAAATATATACATTCCCATTACTCTTTCACCATTTATCAAGAGAATTAATATGGCCGCTTCAAATCTGACCCTGAAAATGCTCGCGGGATTGGCTACTAATTACAAAGGTTTGGAGATCACTAGCTTCCAGACTATGACCTGTTCTTGTGTCTTCAAGATCAGGAACAAGCGTAAATCTTTTACAGGTTATATAACATTGTCGTCCATCAGAAGGCAAAATTCGAATAATGCAGATGTTCAGATAGTCGAAATCCAAAATTTAAACACCATTTTAACTTTTCCGGTTAAATAATTCCTACAGACATTTAAATGGACATTTCATAAATAAATCAAATTCTAAAATACCCATTTAAATATTTATATTTGGATATTTTAAAGAGCGTAATGTTATTGATAATTTTTTCTATTATTTGTAAATGCAATGTAACGTACGGAACGTTATATTGTTATGTCTTCGTAATTTATATAAAGAAATAAAATCATGTTAAGTTTAGAAAATCATGACATTTGTCTATGAATTATAATCAAATATATCCACCATTTTCTAATCAAATTTTAACAGTAAATATATTTTTAACATTTCAGTTGAATTAAAATTTGAACTTCGAATTCAAACATTATATAATAATTACAATATTTTCTATTATTTGTTGAATTCTGTCTTTATAGCATCGAATTATTACTGAACAGCTAATATTCAGGAATTCGAATTTTATGAGAAAGCCTCTGCAAATATAAGGCATTCTTCACCTAATGACAGACGACAATGTTAAATATGTTAACCTATAGATTTGTGTTATATTTATTACTTTGCTGAAATCTTCGAATAAATTTTGTCATATCATTAATCCTGCGTGACTCACTTAGCTGAACATTATCCAATGCAAGTGATTAGTTATATTTTTACAGACTATAAATTATATAATTGTCGCTAAGTGTAGTCATATAGCCAATATAATCTTATGTTCTTTGAATTCATCATTTATATTCAATATTGCGTGTGAAATCTTATAAGTTTATCAATTATATTTAAAGTTTCCTTGTGAACTATAAACTAAAGGATTTAGTTGTTATTATGATCTGTATAGAGTCCGTTCTAGAAACAGAAAATTAGTACTCACGGAACTTCAGTAGGTTTCTATGCACTTCCGCCTTTCTCTATATTTAATGTTAATGTTGATGATAATGGTAGCTTTAACTGAATCCTTATAATAGCAAACATTTGGTAACAATTTGCAAAAATCTTAGCATTGCTGTCATTTGAAATTTTAAAATGATGGAGCTTTGCTTACTAACATTTTGCTTGAAGTAATGTGGAAAGTCACCATCTTGATTATGTCATGATTTTAATTTGGAGTTAAATGAGATATTGAAAATTTTGAAAAGTGATGAGATTTTTAATTATTTTCGCATGGTTGTTTACCGGCAGTTTATGAATCCATTTTTAATCATCGATTTGACTTGGACCCTACACACATGTGAATTAAGACTTGACCGGACTATTTAGGGACATTTGATTTCTTACGTTAACGTTCTGATTTTGTAGAATATTTCGATGATTGATTTAAAAAAGATAAACCAAACTATTCCGTGTTCCAATTCCTCATCTTCCAGACTAAACTGATTATAACTGATCCAGAAGCAAATGTATTCTAAGATTTTTGTATTTATTAAGTTCACATTATGAAATATAGTCTATTCGGAGCATGTGTCATAACAGATTTAATTTCAGTTATATATCATAGTTTCTGATTTAGTAAAGTTTATTTTGAATCTTGCTTCTTCGTAACCCATTTATAAGCATCTAAAATCGATTTATTTCCATATTTTAGCTATTTGTAACTCAATTCTTCTTAATATGAGTTATAAATCATTAAAATTTATATAATTTCTCTTATTTATACTGAATGTATTTAGCGTTTTCGTTAAAAATCAAAGACAGCAATATACTTTCTCTTTTTTTTAAAGCATTTCACCCCAAGCAAGGCGGGAAGCCACTAGCACGCAAGTGGTTACAGGAGTGAGAGCAAATAGGAGTGATAGAGGAAAGGATGAAGAGAAGGATAGGGGATAGAGCAAAGCATATGGAGACGTTGATTGACATTACATTTGAATAGTTTGAGGGAAACAGGAAAAGGGAATGGAGTTCCACAGACGAGAAGTGCAAGACATGAAGCTATTGGAGTAGAAGAGACGGCTATATTTAACAGTTTCGACAGTGAAAGGGTCAGAGTGAGATGCCAACCTAGTAGAACGCTTAAATTCATAAAGTCTGGGAACCAGCGATAGCAGCTCATTGGAGCAGTTACCATGAAAGTATTTGTAAAAAAGACAGAGGGAGGCAACGGCACGTCTGTAATAGAGAGAGACTGCAGATGAGATGGCGGATCAGGACGAGTTACATTCCATATCCATTTCTGGATTTTATCAAGAAACTTGAGACAAACAATAGGGGCTCCAGATGATATATGGCAGCGATACTCCATGCAGGGGCGAATGGTTGATTTATAGACTTGAAATTATAAAGCAATATACATTCTATCGTTTTTCGTTATAATAATTTTGTTTATTTCAATTATTTGAAAAAGTCATTGAAAGCTTATTTAGGTACGAAATTGTTGTTCATACTATATCAATTGTGATATCAGTTCTTATGAATTATTGCTCATTATTTTTAATACTGTTCTTTTTTAAAATGTGCGTAGCTTGTTCCAAATTTTACATTTGTTCCACTTTTTTCCACAGACACATTGAAACTATTCCAGGCATTCCTTTAAGAATGGCACAGATATCACATTCACGCCCCTCCCCCATATAACAATATTTCCTCATCTTATAGATTTGATTTTGTTTGGTTTGTTTTACGGCATATCAAACTCAATGGGTTATTTAATGCCGACAAATATTTTATTGCTCGGAACATGTTTTTCTTTAAAAATGTATTTCTGGGAATATTTTCCTTGAAGAAATCTAAAGCTGGTAATATTTAAAAAAACAAAAAAGAAACAAAATGTATAGCTGTTTGTATTGCAATAATTTTTTTAAAAAATTATTGCTGAATATAATTTTTCCTTCAAGAATTATTTCTGGTATTATTCTATTATAAAGTATTTCTGGTATTAAGACCTATTTTTACAAAAGTTTTGGTGCCAACTATTTGCTTTTAGTTGGGACCCTAACACGTGCTACCACCCCAAGTCAAGGAGGAACTGGGAAATCCAGCAATTAAGAGATGGTTCTACACTCCTCAAACCTCCTGATCAGATGCCGTGCTGTTGGACATAGTTTATCGTCTTACCCAGGAAGCGGATGTAGTTTATCGTCATACCCAGGACGTCTCCTCTTATATCGAACCATTTTTATTTAACTGAATTCAGAGAAATATTTTACTTGAAACTTGTACATTTTCTTTCCCCGGGTTAACATCAAATAACATATTTTTATTAACTTTATAGGATTTAAAATTTGATTTCATTAGAAACATTTGGTTAAATATTAGCAGTTATTACATATAATTCCATCGGAACCGGGTCCAGGCATAGAACTCTGATATACTCGACTGCGGATCGACTTCACCAGTGTATTTCTTATTTTTCCCCTAACCGAAAGTGAAACATTCTTATAAACACAATTATGTGCCATACATCGGTGTTTCCCGCAGTAGGTTGCTATATCTTTCTGCGGTACACCAAGGCTATAGAACCCGGCGATTTACCCATAGCTGGGGGAGAAGAAGAGGATGACTACCTTAGCACGTAAGAGAATGTAATGGAGTAAAAGGATTTACATTCGATTGAAGGTAGGTCAATTCTTTTTAATAAAATATTGCATACGAGTGGAATACAATGTGGTTCAAGTCCAAACTGCATTCAAATGATATATAAGACAAAATCTTTGTTAGCTGTGGCGTTGTATTGCTTCGCATGTTTAGTATAAGTGTCTTTCACTTTCAAATGTTGTTTACATCCATATGTAACTAAGAGGAAAATTAGATCACATGCTGATTCATAAACAACTTGGAGAAAAATCTTTCAGCGCAATAAGGAAATATATCCTAATGCGAATTCAATTATTTCCTTTTGTTTTTTCTCTTATGATAATTACTACCCACACAAACTCCAGACGTAATATAAACTTTAGATGAATTTCATCAACGCCTGATTGAATTGAAAATATAGAATTGGAATATAAATGGAGGGGAAAAAATGGATTCGTTATAGAAATTCTTTTATAGAAAATGATTAAAATTTGAGAGAGGTTTTGTTCTTTTCATGATTCATATTTCTATTCACAGAATAAATGAAAATACTCATAGCAGCTGCTGTCTAACGTATCTGTATGATTTAACCTTTCAGGAGACATTTATGAGCCATAAAATATTTTATTTGAAATACCACTCTCTTCCAAATTATATATTCTAAAATCTACCAATCTACTGATACCGTGCCTATTCATAAATGTTAGATACTCCTAAAATCGGCAAAACCCCAGCCAAAAGAATAATGCAGATTTTCAATGCGTTCTGACAGATCATCCCATAATGTACCTGGTTATGCAAAGATCATGGCCTCATTAATTGTACCGCGTGATGAAATTTTAACGTAATGTTCTTTTTTTTTTCCTTTTTCTTTTTTTTTCTTTTTGCTGAGTATACACTTATCGGCATTTTAGTACAATCGTAGAATGCAATTTCCCTCTGTATATATTATTTGAAAATGTGTTATATATAAGAATGGAGAGAACTCAATACAGTAGATATAACGTTGATAAATATAATCATTGGTGATATACTAAAGGTGACACTGAAGCTTGTGGCAGGTATTCTCCTTTCATTCTCGATTCCTTTGTCTCTCTGACACATTCCCAACCCGATAAACACAAACACATAAGACTGCTTTTTACCACTTAGCCGCTCCATCGCAGATCATTAGCTGGGTCTAGCAAGGATATACAAGTGATTATATTGGGGATTTATGCTAATCATATCAGAATCAAAAATGCAGTCGTGCCTCTTGGGGCGCTGTTCCGAGGTTATCTGAATACTTGGATGAATATTTCTTCGGAACTAAGTGAGTAATGGCGCTATATCGAGTTTAGTTTCTGTCTTCTTCGTCAGCTAGGCCCGTGGTACAGTTAGTATGACATTTGCGTTGTATCGATACGGTCCGAGTTCGATAATCCGTAGTGAATACGCACTGCTGATGAGTCCCAGATAGCACGAAACGGCCGTTCAGTGATTTCTGCATTCTGTTGAGGATTATTCTAGTCGCGACAAATTCCTATATGATTAGCTTAAATCCGGAAAATAAATATAACCGACGCCCCCCATATATATATATATATATATATATATATATATATATATATATATATATATGTATGTATGTATAAACTTAAAAATGTACGAAGACATACTTTAGACGCCTTTCGGAAGAAGAAATAGTTAGCACCTCCTAATTGTAGTGTAATCCGTATAAATACATACTTGGGAACTTATGACACCAGGAAGATTATTGATGAACATCAGAAAGAGCGCAGGGCCCAGGACATGCTCGTTCGTGTGAAAAGATTTGGATGCGAGACTTCAAAACGAATTTCATTTCACCATTAGATAGGAACGATCATAAAATATCAAACAATCGTCCTGTAATACTGTAGCCCTGGATCTTACTATTGTGAGACTGGAAACTATCTACACAATATACTCTTCCAGGCCTATATTAAGTAGGCGACATAGCACTCTAGAGAGTCACAGAGAGAGACACAGAGAGGCAGTGACAGCCGCGTATAACTACCAGTATTGGACACTAACATATAGTAAGCTCCGCTTACACTATCTCTGTAACCTGTTGTTGATATATCTTTCTTACATATAATCCGTGTTCCGTGTTTTCCTTCTGTGGTCCCAACTTTGGCCCCACATCACTTACATAGAAGACCAGCTTGCCAAATTCTGTCAAACGCCTTTGGGGGCCTTTTATACACTTCTTGTAGTTGCACGTCTCATATATAGATTATGTCAGTCACATTGAATTGTCAATGGTTTCCGAATCTTTAATATGTAAACAGGTTTCCAAAATCTCTTATCAGACATCAAATCGAACTTGTATATTTGTTTCTAAACATAAAGGAAGGATGGTCGGTTCATTTAGTCACGGCAGAGTTAGAATCAGAACATACCAGAGATGGAATATTGCTGAAATATCAGAAATAATGATGCTGATCTCACTGTCCAGCTTTAAGAAAGTTCAAAATCGATCAAGCGACTTGGTACGTGATTATTTAGGTTTTGTGATGTTAGACGCTCATTTTCTTTAGTTCAACGAATGCTCGTTATTTCTTCGGAAATGCTCCATATTGACGAGACATTGTAATTCAGGCACTGTTAGTAATAACGCTTTCACATAATACTCGCACTAATAATACTTGTTCAAGTAGTAATCACCGAATAATAATTCGTATAATGATCAGTATATAGAAATAGTATAGTGGATGGTATATAGAATAGCGATCTCTTAGACAACACGCTAATTCCCATTTATACGTTTCATTTACAATCGCGTGATCTACATATTTAATAATGGAATTGTCTTTATTTGTTCCCTGGTGATCTGTGTTCAAACTACAGTGTCGGCAACGGCAACTTATTCGTAACAACAATTTTCGACCCTGAAACATTGCGAGGCTCTCCCTACTTGATCTTTCTTACTACTTGTAAATGTTCAAACGATGTACATTTCTTAGTCACCCTCCTCCAGTCCAGTTCAGAGCGTGCCATCCCATTTTGAAAGAGTCAAATCATTTGCATCTTCTTCCTGTTCATTTGGTAAGGAGTAAGTTCCACTATAACTGCTTCGACCTCAGAACTATTACTTTGTGGAACAGGTTCCTAAGAAGCTGTTTTTCGCGACCACTAGTGAATGTGTTGGCAGTGAAATGGATAAGGGATTGGAATGAGAAATCGTGGAACTGAGTTTGAATTTGTAGCTTAACTCGAGCAATTACCCCCGTGAAATGCATTAATCCATATCAGCACAGACCTATGGGTTTATAATATAGGACATATTTCTATGGCAACAAAGAAAAGAATATTAACGTGTTACGTGATATCTCTTCTTCTTTAAAGCATTGAATGTTGGACGATTTGTTCAAAGATGAAGAAGAGACTTGAGGCGACAGAGATGTGGTTCTACAGAAGGATGCTAAGGATATCATGGACCGACCGTGTGAGAAACAGTGAGGTTTTAGTGAGGTTGCAAACAATTAGAAGGCTTATACTTAACATCAGAAGGAGGAAGTTGAATTTTCTAGGACACATAATGAGGAAGGAGGGCCTGGAGAATCTGATACTCACGGGTCGAATAGAGGCAAAGAAAGACAAGGGAAAGCAGCGTGCTTCATATCTGAAAAGCTTGAGCAGGTGGATGACAGAAACTTATCTGGGTGAGGTAGCAGAAGGAAAGAAATTGCTGAGAGCTCCAAGAGATAGAAGGAAGGGGAGAGCTATGATCGTCTACGTCCTGAAAGGACATGGCACACAAAAAGAAAATAATATGGAAAAATCAGTGACACTCTAAAATTGTTTCTTAATATATAATTTGTATTCTTACCATCCAAAATATGGTTCGGGTTTAAATAGGCGACAACAGATTGATAAACCACAAAGATCAAATTAATCAAAAAGAAAAAAACGACCACTAGAAAGTTAACCTCATTACTCTTTGAGTCACCCGACATCTAATCTACATATCCTCATAATATTCAGCTCTTTATTCTTTCTTGGTCTCATACAACAATCTCATTAAATAACACATTACCTTAAGTATTACTTCTTTCATCGCGTAAACTTAAACACAATAAAAACCATTATTCATCTTTCAGTTCGTATTTTCTCTAAGATAAACGCAAATACAGCAGACAATTATGGTCTTCTCTTGCCAAAACCAATTCAAGTAGGTATTTCACTTTTAGAAATCTACACTAATATTACAAGGAAACCATTGTGGAAACTGAGTGAAAAAATACAATGATTATGATGCTATTATTGTTTTCATGTGGAAATCTATAAGTTGAATTTGAAAGTAAAATCGATTTTTCACTTTGGAAAAAGGAAATAGATTGATATTTCATTTTTGTCATCTTCTACAATCGATTTGAAGTCGTATGAATGCCATTAGGTTGGAAGATGCAACAAGTTCAATCTGACTGATTTTATATGGAGTCAAAGAAAAATATTTCTAGCGTGATATTGTTTTATAAATTCAAATTAATTACTCTCATGCAATAATATTTTAATTTCAGGCAGAGACGCAAATGTAATTTTAAAGTAATATTTGCTATATTTAATCCAGTAAAACAGGTGAATGATGTAGCTGGACCTCATATCTCGTAACGCTCAACCCATCTTACGGGCACTACATGTACTGCATCCATGACAGCGGTGGTGTTTCTAGGAGAAAATCCCGCCTCAGGGGAGGTTTGAATTGAGAGTTTTCATTTTCGTAGACATTTGCCACCGCAAGGCAAGTTGATCCTTTTTTTTAAACACATAGCTGATTGGAAAAGCGAATGTTGAATAACTTTTTAAGGGCGTTTGTGCAAGGTAGGTATACAATGAATACGGTTATTTCTACTTACGTTTCGCCAACTCTTCTACTATCCACACACCAATAAATTTCGATGTTGCTGTCACATTTATAATGGGAAGCTCGTTAACCGCTACATCAATAACAGTAGTCAGAATATTTTATATACTTAACTTACCATTAGAAAAATAAAAAGTTTATATTAACCGATGTGAATTAAAAACCCTTTAGTATTAATGTTTTAAGGAATATTTATGATAGGAATTGTTTCATATCGAGTCAACGTCATTAATCAAGAGTCTAGCTTCTGATTTCGCATTAAAAAAAAACATGGCGACATTCAAATATAAAATCTAGTCCTGGGTATCATGATAAATTAAGATACATTAGTCAGGCCTCTGCTCAATAGATTTGAGAAATATGGAACCACATTTTAATTACTGTTTTTCCCAGGTCCATCTTGATCCGAGGAGGTAGCACTTCTTAAGCTCTTAGCTATGGGCAAGTAGTTAAACACATAAACTAGGATCAAAAACTATGAAAATAGATTTTTCTAAAAACATACCAACGATATATTTTTGGAATGGAAAACAAATTCTAACCAGCAAATCATTTTAGAAACACCTGCAATTTAAGGAGGACTTGTTTCACAACTTTTTCTTTGTTTTAAAGAAAGCATTTGATCGTGTATGGTATGACGGTCTTTGGTAATTCAGTGTAGATAACGGAATTATCCAAGTTATCCAGGCGCTATATAAAGATACCAAACACCGCAGAAAACAAATGAGAGGAATCTTCCGGACAAATTTCGGCGCGAGTAAAACATGCGTATTTTCACTTTCATTGTTCAGCATATTTCCAGAGAGAAAAATAAAAGGAATATTGAATGAAGATAATCCTTCAATCTCTATCGGTTGCATACCCTTCTGTAAACTACGTTTTGCAAACGACATTCACCTCATAGCAGGTAGTAACAGTGAGCTCCAGGACTTGACAAACAAGGTCTCTGAAAGACCGGGAACATATGGAATGGAGTTTAGCTCCAAGAAGTTCAAAGTAATGTTGAATAGCACAAACAGTAGCACCTGTGTAAACATTAACATGAAAGGGAATTCACTGGAAGAAGTGTCCAGTTTGAAATACTTAGGAGCAATCTTGTCTAAAGATGGTACCTGCAACTCGGAAAATTCGCAACCGGATTCCAAAGGCCAGGGCAGCAATGGCCAAATAAGTAAGAATATGGAGGAACAAAATCAGTTTCAAACAAATTGCATACTCTACAAATCGCTGGTAGTCTCCATTCTCCTGTATGGGTGTGAAAAATGGACACTGTTGGAAGAAACAGAGAGAAGGATTCAAGCATTTGATAACAAATGCATTAGAAAAATACTTGCTATCTTCTATTGGGAACAGAGAACCAATGACTTTGTGCGGAACAGGATTGAAAGTTTCGAGGGCCACCAGGAACCTCTTCTTAGCACTGAGAAACGGCAAAAATGGCGTTGTTTGGACACATTACAAGGCACCACAATCTATGCTAGACACCGTTGAAGGTGGAGGTAGGAGAGGTGCCCAACATAAAAAAAATCATTTCACAATGTCAAACAATAAACAGGTATGACTATACGAGAATTGTTGAGTTCTACCTTTGATAGACCGTTGTGGGAGAGATTTTGTGTTGCTTCTGCATTCGGATCCCCCCCAACGATTACAAAAGTCAAGTGACGATGATAATTATGATACTTTCAAAAAATTCCAGCAATACATTTGACTCTCGATATAAACCCTATTTAGAAATATACGTTACCGAAACCTGATCTACAAACTGCTTTCTTACAAAGAATAAATGCTCTATTCGTACGAACCTATCGTAAAAATATTTCTGGCATTAAATAACCCACTGAGATTAAAATGCCGTAAAACAAAATAAACAACACCAGACCAAACCAATCACATATGATAAGTGTAGTAAATATTTAGGATTACGTAGATTAAGATACACAACCTTTCGTGGAACAGTGTACTTTGTCGCCTTGCGAATCAACATTTAGTCCAGTAGAGTTAATGCTGACCGTAATCACTTGGTTATAAATTGAAAAAAATGTATTGCGCTATTCATTCACAAAAATAATTCCTGTTGAAAAATAAGCACTTGAATCTTGATTAAAATAAGATATTAAACACCGAACAGCTTTGCTGTTTAGTTTATGTAACTGTCTCAGACACAAGCAAGCCATTATATTTTCATGTAAAATATATTTGTTAACACAAGTATTTACAACTGCATTACTTTTTAGAAATTTCCCAGGAATGAATAGAAAAAAAAAACTCCGAATGTCGCTGAATTTGATATCACACTGTGTTAGATTTTAAAAGAACTTGAATCTTCAGAGAATAATTAAGAAAAATATATTTTCTTAAAAATATTAATTTATTTTACTTTCTTTAATATGAACCGTTTGATATCGCGCAGATCTAAGAAAATCGTTTTTTTTTTATCTTTTTAATAATAATGTAATGGTAATGCAATGAAACAAAATAGCTTGTGAGAGAAATGGATTCTTTGTGCTGATAAAATTGATAGTTGCTAGTATGACATAACGATCAAACTGGTTAAAAGCAACTTATTTCAACAGGAACTTCCTTTCACTAATTATAACTTTGTTTTAATGCTAAATTTAAAATCAATGAACGTGATCTCTAAACTTTTTTATAGTTTCTATTTTTAAGACTTCAGGCGAACCGTTTGATGCTTCTGTTAAGCTAATAATCTTCAGTTCCTTTTTGGCAAAGTTCTAGGGCATCTAATCGACTTGGAAGCGTATCTCAATTCGCAGGTTCTTCTTTCAACCAAACAATTTGGCTTTCGCTTCTCTAGATCAATTGCTGATATGTCACAGGTTATTTCTGAAAGATTATGTCAAGATTTAGAAAAGAATAGTAACGCCTTGCTGTTTCTTTATTTATCTCCAAGTTTGTTAACAGAGTTTGGTATATTAGCTTTCCTAACCTGGAGAGTTATGGTATTTATGGATTAATTTTCAAATCGATTCAATTTTTTTCTTATTAAGTCAGGAAATGAGATTTGTTTGAAATGTCACACTTCTAGATTTTTTGTATTAATGCGAGTGTCCGAAAGTGCTCAATTATTTGTCTTGATTTGTTCTTAATTTCCTCAACGACCTTACACATGCCATCTGTTCTTGAAACGTTAACTGTGCTGTAGACGCAACGACATACTCTTGCCTTAATGGTAAGTTTGTTGTGTCAAATTTGATCACAAAAATATATATTAAATCTGTTGCAAACCAGAGGAGGAGATTGCTTGTTCATTTTAACACGTCCTAATAGTTAAGGATTTTTGTCTTCTTTCAGGATGGCTGATGCTAATCACTAGATGAAAGACTCATTTCACCTTTTCGGTAAAATATTTTCCAGTGTAATTAAGTGGGACGATTATATCGTTTCAATTGCTTAGTCACCCAAAAGGAAAGCTGATTCACTCTTCCGCTCAACAAAATCCTCGACATAATTTTTTTAGACATTTATATCTGTAACATTCACCCATGCATTGAATATTGCTGACACATAGACTGGCGCATTTTTTTTTACATATCTAGAGACTCTGGAGCAATTTCCAAACAAATTTGCAATGTTCTTTGTCCTTGGCTGGCAGCTAAGTTTTAGTCACTTTCCCAACGGATTAACATAGTTTTCATGCAACTTTTCTGTAAATGTCTGCATGGTAAAAATGATGAACTTTGATTGCAGTACTAGATTGAGAGCATAGTAACATAATTTTACCGATCAATACGGAACCGTAACATCTACGCTACTAGTTTCTTCCATCGCACTACTCGATAGAGGAACTATTTACAGTAAATATTGATCTTCATAAATTTAAATGCAATGTAATTTTTCACCTTTTTTCTCCCTTGAAACCTGCACTTGTATTGTCCTCTATGCATAATAATTTTTTCCCTATTATTCCTTTAACTGGATTATTGCTTTGCTGTTAGTTAGTTTTGTTATTATGCTTGGGATGAAGTAATTACAAACTGTGGAATAAAAAAGTGAACTTAGGATGGAACGTGAACACGTACACTAGACAACACAGCACATCTATATCGTACAACATTTTCTAGATATCCCTTTTATTTCATTGACATTACTGGCACCAAATAAAATACGTTTTCTTGTAAATATATTGAATACATTCCTACAAGCATCTCACTATAGGATAATAAGGGAATATCGATAAGAATTATGATCTTCTTGAATGAATTGATAACATTTTTATATATAATTATTTCGGTCGTGCTTATAATTATTGGAGAAATGGAATTTAAAATATCTTTATAGATAATAATAATGATTAACGTCTCATTCGACTTTTGAAGGCATAATTTTGAAATTAATTTAACTACAGTAAATTGATATATAGATTGGTCAACGACTTAGCCATGGCTACCAGTACATATGCTAATTTTACATATCATGTATGATGCGACGCTCTTAAATGAAGCTTCATAATTAGGTCTCCAAATTTCGCTTGATATGAGAGTATATACAATATGTAAATTTTGACATATGCTGAGTAGAAATTCCATTAATTTAATTTGTTTTTTTCATATATCTGATTCTGAAAATATGATGGTAAACCCCGTTAAAACATCAGTAACATTTTATGTTGGTTGGATAATTCTCGCTCTCCTTTGGCAGCTGTGGGCGATTTTAAGCCTCTGTTATAATCAAGATTTACAATGCTTAACTTCATAATTTCGCCATTATAAAAATTTCCCATCAATAACGACGAAATATGTTTGTGAAGAATATGGATGAATACCTGTTTTATATCGTTGCTTTTTTAGCACAGGAATCAGATTGCCTTTTCTGGAGCTTATTTGATATATTCTATTTTAAAATGTACTTTTACAGATATTTGGAAAATTAGTTCATCAAGATCATCCGTTCTTTCTTTTATTTTTTAACCTGCGGAAACTATTTGGTTGCGTTCAATAAATATCAGTAATGAAATATTTCCTACTGAATCAGTTTGAAAGTTTTTCTTCGATGTTAATCAGCTAAAGTTTATCTAAATATTCTACGATATCCAATAATATAATAAACTAATCCCCAACTATTAAAATATATTGTTTCAGGAAGTTCGAACACATTATTCTGGAGACAGCAAAGTAATTATATTCTTAATAAGCCTATTCAAAGATTATTTAATTACAAGCAATCTTTTATTAGATTTGCAAAATAGTAACTTTTGAGACAAGCGTCTTTCATTCTTCACAACGTTGACTTTCTTTTTTAAAAGTCACCATCAAAATGAGAATGCATTATCCATCTCTCTCTTTCACTGTCTTTGTTAATTATAGCAAAGACCAAACTAATCACCTTGTATTTCAACCGATTCTAACTAAAACCTTCCATCGCAGATCAGATTAATAATGGATTAATCGCTAGTGACAGGGAAGGATCGTTAATCCCAGCCTATTGGCATTGAATCCCAGGCCGCGGTTCGCTGATCTCCGCTAACGAAAGAGCTGAGCAGAAGAACGTTTCAGGATTAAAGTTGAAGATGAGACGTAATGATTTGAACTTTTCCGACAATCCATGCATAAAGGCTGCATTTGCACTTAATACAAGGTTAACGAATAAATCTCACTCAGATCTGCCCAGGGTTTGTATAATCCAACAATGTTAGCTTCTGTATGAGCTCTCAGTACTAATCCATCGATTTATTGAAAGGAAAACAACTAACGTGATGAAATGAAAATCGCTTGTTGAAGTATTTCAAGTTTATTGAAGGCATTCTTTCTTCAAAGAAATATTCTTTTAATATTAATATAGCCATGCGAAACAACGGAATAATATTTGTTGCTCTTTTCTATCAAATAAAAACGTTGTCTGGAATAGTCAAATAAGCATTGCTAATAAAAAAAAAACGTATTGTTTTTTTTTATAATTGTGTTAGGCAGTAAATATTTGTAAGACCTTAACAACATTTTAATCATCAGTTTTTTTTACCAATAACGTCTTCTTTAAGCGGAGATTCTCGTGTCGGGGGAACATCAACATTTATCTCTTCATATAACCATTTATTCGTCCTCTGTTCTATCAATCTTCGGTGTCTGCTCCTTCATCTTACATTCAAATCACACACCTCATTCAATACGTCTTTAACTTAAATCTCTCTGGCGGTTTCCTTGAAGGAAATTTAGTTTATAGAACGTAAGTCCACACTCTCCAACACAAGAAATTAATTTAAGCTGTATTTAATGTTGTTGGGATATTTTTCAAAACGCAGTATATATTTTCTACATCATCACTATGATTTCATATATTTTACGAAACATTTCCGATATTGAATGATGAAATTGCAATAGAGTTTGACATCACTCATGTCCTCAGTTTACCAGCAACTCATATGCTACGTGGATATCAGTTAAGAATCTGTTATTCTCACTATTTGGATAAGGATGGCTTCAAGCAGTTAATATGATCAAAATCAAAATGGCTAACATTGAGATAGAAGAGACTTCATTTTTCTGGAAATTTATGCAATGATATTTAAGAGTAAAAATTCAAATATCTGAAAGCACCAGACTAATATCAATTTGTTATTTAATTTTAATTCCTCGGAGGTATCATTTTATATAGATCAGGATTTATATTTTAGTCTTTGCCAAACTATCAGCGACTGAAATTCGTATAAATTCAAAATCTGTTTGCAAAGGATATTCCATGTGTATTTATTCGCAAATATCACATAATTTTTGAAATAGCATTACATTGTGCATGCGAAAATAAAAATATTCTCTTACTCTATTAGGAGCAGAATTAAAAGAACATGAAAAATCTTTCGAGAAAGGTTCCATTTCGTTGGCTAGATGAACAAAGACTGGACGAAAATCTTACAATTACAATTTCCTAAAGTTCGTTACCGGAAGAAAAGAGAGAAATATAAAGACAGAATGCACGTAATAGAATCGTATAATTTGGCTTCTTTCTTAATAAGAATCTACTAATATCAATTAAATCCATAATGACATATGTCTCATCTGACGGACTACGAAAAGTCATTAATTTCCTAAGGCATCTCCATGTAGAATTCGTACCCTAGAAAATGTTTCTGATGTCTTACAATAAAAGTATTAGGAATTCAATTTTCTGATGAAACCGTTTGTTGACTGTGCGGTCGTGTGGCGAAGTGATTTTAGCGTAACATTCATTCGTGTCTTTCTGCGACAAATTTATTCTTCTTCGTTAGAGTTAGAAACCAAACCATTGTACGATTAGATTGTATTTCGCTGCATAGAATTTATAATCATTACGTTTGTGTCAAGAATTAACCACATAGATTTATTACAATAACCTGCGCTTGACATAATATTTCATAATATTTAGTAGTTTAAATTAGATTGTAGGACAATAGAAAGACTACCTAATGCCGAACTCAGGGCTTTTCTGTCATCAGAAGATTCAAAATATATTCTGGTAATATTGAATGCGTAATGGTAATATTAAGAGTTTCCTTATGAGGAAACATACGGTATACATTGAACGAGTTTCTAGTACTACTCTCGGTTGAAATTTGTAAAACTTTTCTTAAAACTATTTTTCAGGAAAATAGGTTTGTTATGTCTAGTAGCTGTTATCGAACTTTCAGATATAGGTGAAGTGTTTCTTTCCTATACTATTGTTTCGGATAGTGTGGAGGCTCGTCTTCATCTTGAGTATGTCAATATTTTATCTTCAAATTACAGGTAAATTTCATTTCAGTATTTACTGCTTTTGAAAGTCCTGAATTGATTAGTATTTTGTTATTTGTCTTTGTCCTTCACTTCCCTCTGTACACAAGTGGACCTATACGGTCATCTTTTTTATGAACTTTTTTTTTATTTTGTGGGTGGGAATTTTACTTTTTGGGGCCCTGTATTATTATAATGTTGAAAAATGACCCCAAATGTAAAATATGTTGTTTTTTTCTTTCTCTTTGTTTAATGAATCCATTAGTGTCCCTTCCCCCCCCCACTAACTTATAGTCGGGGGTGATCTACCTCATAAAACTTGATTACTATCACTGGCGTTCGGAAGATAAAAATTTTAGTACGATGCTATTATTTATCTGCTTTTCAACATGGATGCTATGATTATATATATATATATATATATATATATATATATATATATATATATATATATATATGAGCAAGCATTGAATTGCCTGTTTTCATATTTTGTGATAACAACCAATGTATATCCTCCAGATATTTCATCTGGTAATGATCCTAACGACTTATGCTAAGTTAAAACTTAGTATAGTCAATTATTTTTATGAGAAGGAAAACTCATAATAACAATCTGCAACTCAAGGTGTTAATCGTACGGAAGATTGAATGGCTTGTGCGTTATGAGGTCGCGAATGATCCCCTAAAGGATTCGGAACCCTGTCTGTAAATGTTATGTACCAGATGACTTTGATTGGACTCTTGGACCTGTGCATAACTCCTGTGAATAATATGAGATCTAAAATTCAAACCAAACATTCCATTATGGCTCTTGCATTAGATAAAAATCTATGTAAATGTACCTGGAGTCGAAAAATCTGGCAGAGGAATAATCTCCAACACATATAATAAACCTTCAGGTCCCCACAACGGGTACGATTCGAATCATGGTCTTGAAAATTTTCCAGTATGATACTCAACCATTCATGTAAGAAAGAAAATGTAAAATATTCTCCTGAGGTATAGAAAAACGTTATGACTTTATTCTATGAAGCTTTGACCAAAACTCGGAAACTATCGATCACCAAACATATGACATTTTGCGAGAAATGTTGGAAAAAAATTAGAAAATACAGTGAAAAAAATAAACTAGCCAATGTAAGAAGGTGCATCATGAGAAATAACCGATTGACAGATGTTGAAATTAAAGATATAAAAAGAAATGTAACCAGTAGTGTTGAATCAGCAGAACATGAAAAGAAACCAGAAATGCACATAAAAAAGTACTAACATCACACGAAGCACAGATCATGATAAAGTGAATCAGATACACACTAATCAGAGAAGTTAGTGCTGAAAGTTTAGAAGAGTCGGAAAGGCGTGAACTTAGTCGCTCACAAGCTTGCAATAAAACGAGTCTAAAACACATTAAACCGAATTAATTTACGGAAAACAGAAATAGTATTCAAGAAACCAAGTAAGAAAGCATAAGACATATAAATGAGAGAGAAAATATTGCAATGGAGGAACAAGAACAAGTCCCAAAATTAGAACAAACAAAGCAAAATCTCAGAAATATTAAACTCTACAATGAAGCAATTAAATTATTTCTGGATGAAATAAACTCGAATATCAGTCTTCCTAACGAATCAATATATGCATCATTTATAGCAGGAACAGAAAAATTAAACATCAGTTAAAACAAAAAAATAAGACAGTATCATAATAATAAAGATTCACCATGGAAAAGAGAAATAACGACATTTAACTACTTGAATTATCAGTGCTTGATGAACTTGCAAGAGAAACAAATGTAAGGACTAGAAAAGGCATAAAATTACAAAAAAGAAAAATACTAAATTACAAATGAAAATGAAATCCCATCAGCTAAAGACAAAATAAAGCAAACAATACAACTAAAGGCTCAAAGAATCAGACGCTATGAAAAATGATCACAATACTACAGACAGAAGAAAAACTTTCAAACCGAACACAACAACACATTGAAAACATACCTGTAAACCTTAAAACTTAAGTCAAATAAAAAATATTATCTTGATAAGTACAGCCCACACACTAAGATCTTTGTCCATATAACGATCGTGATGTTGTGGAAGTAGGAAAAACAAATCATGAAATGAATCCATAACAAAACCACTACGACTTGTCTTAGGTTTTCCCAATGATCCAGTAGGCAGTGTGACCATAGCAGAAATCGATATATATTGATGATGATAATAATAAAAATAATATCACATATATTTAGCAGTGATACAAGTGAATGTATTTGGTGAGATATATTAAACAGTCATGAAGTTAATAAATAATATTTGTAAATACACAATTCATAGATAAAATAACATTACATCTAAGAGACCACCCATATTACTAACAGGCTACAAATAAATCTATTCACTGTCAGAGATAGGAAATATTTCAACTTGTGTTATTGCTTATCTTCTCAAGAGATTATTATCAATGTAAAGACAGTATAATCACTGCATATATTACGTAGGAATTAAGATTATATATTTTTTCAAGGAAAACATGTATCTATTAACGTGCTTTAAGTAATACTCTGGTAATTAGCTGGTGACTAATTATACTAAGCTTAAAAAATAGATATTATGTCACAATTGGTATTAGTTAACTGTTATTCATATTTACTGAAACGTGAAAAAAATACCTTACACATAAATAGAACAATACATGTCTAAATTAACCCAGTATCACTGCCAAGGATATAAATAAATATACACTACAAAGATTATGTAGTTAAAATTATAAAGAAAGGATGCTATGACACAAGGTTTAAACAATTTAAAAAGAATCTGGGTTTTACACCCTAAAACATCTGATATAATGCGCCTTAGTTGTAATGACGGTTTTCCCGTAGCGGAACTCAGGTTCGAATACAGCTGGTGAAATCATATTTTTCTGTAATAATATTATGTTATGAACAATGATGTTCACATAATACAAGTCTCAAGAGTTACTCGTGGCAAAGCGTTACATTAAGTCGCTGTTAATATGGATAGAAGGAGAAGATACCCAACCCAAAATAAAAAAAAAAATATTTGGAATAGAAAACTTATTCGCGTCTGTATGAACAACAATGCCAGGCCTCGCCATTAAGATACGGGTTCTGATATAACTGAAATTGCATAAGAGACTTGGATAAAAATAAGTGCATCGAAATTGAAAAATGTTACCTCGAAGCACGTAGTGTTTCCGGCGAGAATAGTAGATGAATTGAATTGTGAAGTCATGTTCCGAAACAAAAAGTTAAGAAAAGGAAAAATGCTTAATTTATTACGAGCAAATTGGCTACACTTGTTCAATTTATGTAATGAACCAAACATTTGTATTTGTGAGTCCGCCAGTTGCTCAAATGTGAACAGTGATAGTTTAAAGAAAAAAAACTCATACAAGAGTATAAAGACATGTTAACAGAGGAACTGGGTCTCTGCACTAAAGTAAAGTCATCTTTACAGGTAAAAGATAAAGTGAGACTGATTTTTAAACCAAACATAACCGTTCACTAAGTTGCTAATGAGACGGCGACGAAGGAATTGAAGAGACTGAAAAAATATGGGACTTATTTTACTTGTCGAGTCTTCAAGATGGACAGCTGTATTGCAAATTAAAAAAAAAAAAGACTGGTAAATTAAGAGTGTGTGCAGATTTGCCAACAGAGCTGAATAACGCTGTAGAAGACAATGATTATCATTTAGCAACTGCTGAAGAAGTATTTGCAAAATTAAACAGGAGAGCTTTATTCACCAAAATAGATCTGTCGGATACCTAACTTTTATATTGAAATGGAAGTTGTACGTAAGGATTTCTTAACATTAATACGCCTGAAAGGTTAGTCGTTTTAATCTTCTACTATTTGGTGTAAAATTATTGATATGATGCTGGCCGGGCTATTTTTTTTATTTGGATAGTTGGATGATATGATTCAAAGAAAACGATAAACGGGAAGAGAATCCATGTAGCAAGTGTTCGATCCAATGAGAAAGTTTGTTTTTAAACTAGCTCAAGACAAATGCGAATTATTTATACCACAAGTGAAAAATTTAGGCCAAAATGGTAAAAATATACGCAGACCGGATCCTGAAAATGTGAGGGCCATAAACAATATGCCAACTGCTGTTAAATATTTCTATATTACTGTCATTTTTTTTAAAGAATGCTTATTATTATATTCTCTATATACCGAAAACTTATGATCTGAGAGCTCTACTGCATGGACTACTAAAAAAATGGTTGGTTGCCAGAATGTGTAAGAAAAAAATTAAAATTACTAACTTCTGATCTTACGCTGATGAATTTTAAAAATTAATTGGGAATAATATTAACTGATGATTCCAGTGAATATATTATGGAAGCTGTATAATTATATCAAAAAAGGGCGGAAAAAACAAAAAAAAACTCCTGTTACAGATGGGTCAATGGCAGTTATCGGCGAAATTAAATTTAGTCAAATTTTAATGGAAGCATTGCCAATATTTTTTGCAGTAACATTACACAGTATGTTACATAATAGAAAGTTTGAACTGCATTTCAATACATTAAGAAAACCAGCTACAACGATAGGCTAGGATTTTGCTAGGATATGATTTCACTATTCAACATTTGCCATCTAAAGATAAGGTGCATGAATGTCGAGAGTAATACGTAAATGAGGCGGGATTCTTGAAGACACCGTCAATGCCTTAATAAAAGCCGAGGAAGAAATAAAATATACTCTATATAATAAAATAATAGTGTTGTCAATTACGAAAGAGGGTATATTGTACTGTAAATAACAACACTATTCAGGAAAGCCTTTATTTGGTACGCTTGATAATAATTGAAGCGGCGCTGATCATTTCAGAACAGTCCATGGCATTTCCGCCTCTGGTATCGACCTGTACTTTCACACCAGGATTAAGCTTCCTTGCCTCTCAACATGTGCGTTAGTGGGAGTGAATGAGGTTCCATAGGAGTCTTTGTCAATGTTGCCCGCTTCCGCTATTGCTGCACGTTCTTATGCTGGAGCTTTTCCTTCGCAAGTAAAATACGAATCTGATCTTACACGGAATTTCCATGCGTGATGCTACCACGTCAGCCAGGTACTCCGCCTATGCTAAAATTATTTTCATTAGTTTCTTGTTATATAGTTTCTCACATATTATAAATACTTATTGGTGTTTAGTTTTCTTAAATTGTTCCTTTATTCTCCTCCCTACACGTACAAAATTTTTACATAGTGGGACTAGTTAGGAAATCATAGATATTCTGAAATATTATTGTGGATGTAGTAAGTATGGTAGGTAATAATGTGTTGTGGTATGTTTGGGTCCTTGATTGTGGTTAGCTAAGTTTAATTATAAGACAGAAGACGAACCTTTCCCCACCTCCATTTTGGCATGAGCCATATTTTCGTATTTTCATAAGAAATTCATATAGAAGCTACAAAACCCGTATTTAGCGGTCGTCTGCCAAAATACAGTAGTAATTTGCAGCTGGAATTAATCTTAGAGTGTCTGTATTCAGTCAAGTAATAGACATATTACATCTGGATAAAAACTACCATATTATTTTATTAGCACACGAAGTCCGATCCAAATTAGCGGGATTGTTACTATGTTAACAGAGAGTGAAACCGCCCTATACAGATTGACCTTGAATGCTATCGCGCATACACGGGAAGTTATAAAGTTATCCACTACTTCAATTGTATATAGCAGTTCTTGGAAGAAACATGTATAGAGTGTAATCGATTCACCACACTACAGAAGATCCTTCAGTGTCCCTATCTTGGGAAACATCTGTTGGTTAAGAAATACCATCCCAAGGTCCAACAACACACATATTCCACAGATCCTGCCCTTGAGACATTTTCTCTTCAAATATCAAAACCCAATTGAAAGGAACATCAGTTAAAGCCGTCATGGAAATCGATGATAATGTTGCGAGCCAGATACTGGCTCTGGAAAAAAAGAAAGGCTTTAATCAATGGAAATGACGCTTGATAGTCCGTAAAACAAGGAGGTGCAAGGAAGGTTCTACCAGTGTCAAAAACGCTGGATAAACAGTGTTGTTTCAGAAGAGGACTACTTCAAAGGAGATTACATGCTGAATTGATATGTGTTGTAGTTTTCATTTTATCGAAACGGTCCCGATACTTTTTGATCAAAACTCATATAACCATTTAAATAAAAACGTAAGGCAACTTTACTTGTAAAAACTATATATGTTTAAGACTAAAGAGGGCGTTACTTGACCATGATCATCTTATATGAATTTATGATTTGAAAAAACAGATATATTTCCAATATATTAGACGTTAGTCAAAACAAAATTCGTCTATAATTTTCAAGCCAGAATGGAATAGGGAAGTTACTAATAAAGCTGCATATCAGAATTAAATATGTACTAAATATCTACGGCTTTTATGTTTATTCAAATAGAGTTGTGATTATTGGCGATGTGTGTGTGAGTATAGGGCTCAGATTAAACTGTTTAATAAATTATTGCAACGGGCACACCAGAAATGCGTGTTGTAGTATTAGGTGTAAATGTTCAATACGTTTGACCTGTCACTGTAAATGTAATGTTGTGTAAAGACGAAGAAACAGAAGAAAAATTTGCATCTAATTTCCGAGGCAAACCTATAATTTTTCAATGATCTGAAGCAAATTACATGTTCAGTTGGGGAAAAATGGGAGTTTTCCAGGAGGATTTGATACTGTATTCTCATATAAGTCTCACCTTCCCTTTCGTACTCATTGTATATAATAGAAAGAAAAATGAGTGAACACTTACAGATAGTTAATTCTGTCTCAACTACAAGTGTTCAAAGGCGATCTGTTTTTCGCTCTATTGCAATTGTTTTCCAGAGGACATATACGTCAAAAAATCTTTCGTTACATTTACGCCAACAACACAGGTTTCCTGAAGGGAATGAAAAACAACGGAATGCATTCACTTCTGTTAAGTACATTAAAGTAAAATTGTAAATAATGTATAGGCGCAAACACAGTGGTTATCTATCTCTATCTCTTTATCTCTCTTCTCTCTCTCTCTCTCTCTTTCTATCTATCTATCTATCTATCTATCTATATATATATATATATATATATATATATATATATATATATATATATATATATGTTCAGACTGATCTCGTATATTATTGATCTTGGTTAATCTTGGTTACCATCTAACAGATATATTTCTACTTCTACTCCTTATTACTATCAAATAAACTTCCTCCTAAATAGGTGTCATTTTCTATGATTGTTACTATTATTATTATTGCCTCTATTATAATTATTTTTTTATTATTTATTTTTGTCCTTACTATATTTATTATTTTATTATACATTATTTCTATTTAATATTTTCTTTAATTTATAATTTATATTTAATTTTAGACTTAATATTTGTTTTATAATTAAATTATATTTATATTTAATAATTAATTTTATTTATATATTTTATATTATATTAATTTATTTTTTTGGTTTAATAATAATTTTAAATTTATTAAATTGTTTCATTCTTAATTCATATTTAATTTTTTTTATATTTCTTTATATATTGTTTTAATTTATTTATTTATTAGTTTATATTATTACTTATTATTTTATATTTAATATATAATATTTTTCATTAAATTTATTTAATAACTTATCTTTAATAATTATTAAATTAATTAATATTTTAATTATCATATTATGTACATTATTATTCGTATATTACTTGGTTTAGATGTTACCTACTACATAATCTTCAATAAAGTTCTTATTAAATTATAATTTAAAAATGTGTACTCTAATTTTTAATTTTTTTAAGAAATTTTCTTTATAGAAACTACATGTTAATATTTTAAAATATAGGTCATGTTTATTTTAACTGGTGTCTAAATTCAGACACTCCACCTATACCAAAATGAAATTGGATTTTAAATTTGTCTAGACGATTTGCCGCGTAATTTGTTATATTTTTCTTAATTCTTTTCCCCCTTTTTCTTATTTTCTTTTACTTTTTCATCTTCCTCTGTTCTTCTTCTTTCTTTATTTTATAAAGTAAAAAATTTTAAGCTATATTTTATTTTATTTCTTCACCGCTTGGTATTGATATATCCTGCAAGGAAACTCTTGTAGGGTGAAATGGATATTCAAATGGGGTAATTTTGAATTTCTCTTCTATGTAATTCATATATATATATATATATATATATATATATATATATATATATATATATATATATATATTCGGGAGATAAGTTGTTATATTTTACCAAAAATTGCACAAACATGACTTGAAATAGAAAATAGTAAAGTTATTCAAATAATCGCTATTGGATTCAACCACGGTCTCAATATGACTTCGGAATATCCTGTATCTCATGTGGACGGGTTCATTGTTTAAGTTGGTGAATGCTGCCATATTCCTTGCTTTTAGTTAATGATTGCTGTTAGAAGTAGATCTGTTGATCTCTCGATCAACTGTGCCCACGCTTATTACTCAAGGAGAGTGAAATCTGTAGAGTTAGGTGACAAGTTAAGACGAGGGATGTGGTCGCAAAAATTGTCTGAGAGCCCTGACGTTTCTCTTGCTTGTGTCGCATGGTGCCGAATCTTGTCACCAGATATAAGG
Source organism: Acanthosepion pharaonis (assembly GCA_903632075.3). Taxonomy (NCBI): domain Eukaryota; kingdom Metazoa; phylum Mollusca; class Cephalopoda; order Sepiida; family Sepiidae; genus Acanthosepion; species Acanthosepion pharaonis. The sequence goes on along the minus strand of CAHIKZ030001746.1, from coordinate 796,162 downwards.
TCTTCCAGCAGTAACTCTCTTGACCCAGAGCAGAGCTACCACAAGAATATCTTATTTGGTTAATACTGTGGCCACAAATGAAGAACCCTTGCATCGGTATTGCCTTATTATGAAGTAGAATATCTGTGAAACACACACTAGCTTTTCCACCGCTTATATTGTTTTGTTCTCTTTGTCTTGAAAGCTATTATGCAATAAGCGGTGGAATTATTTATAGAAAAGACATATAGACGCAGCCTTACAGCGGAGGAAAACTGACGAAAACCGAGCCGCCAGATCAGGACCAATAATATTGCTGATTCTTCTTTGAATTTAATAAAGGAGCTCATAATATTTGTATTTACACTGTATATATTCGTACTATTGCCTCATCTATATTTTTGTTAGAACAACGTTTCGGCTGTTGTGCAATCTGTCATTCTTCAGGTTTATATTGATCTACGTAACCTAAAGGAGAATGGCCTAATGGATATAACGTTGGTTTATGAAGTTGGTGACTAGAGTTTTTGAGTTCAATACCTTGTTCAGGGTAGTGTGTACTAGCACTGAACTGAGATGGTGTGTAATTACTGTATAGTTTTAAAAAAAAAGAATTAGACAATATAAATATATATATAAACAGAGGAAAGAGAACTGCCCCCCTCCCATAAATTAAATAAATCATTTTAAATCAGGATTCTTTGTAAGTTATGCAGATCGATATATAACTGTGGAAGGTCGGAGAGCATAACTGCCGAAACGATGGATAATAAAAAAGATTAAAAAAATAGTCAGAATATTAATAGTGTAAATAATTATACCTGCTATTTCTCAAAACCAAATTGTATATGGTGTTAAAAATTTGGACACAGTAATGCTTTTATTTTTATCTACTATCCTGTTGTCTTTTTGTGATATAAGTTTCATCACGTATGTATGTGTGTGATTATACTTAAGTTCATGGAGAATGAGACATAGGTATAGATACTTATTTACATTTATATCTGGGGTAAAAATAGACTTTATATATCTAAACAAGTCGATCATACATTGTATATTCCTTCCATATATGGTGCTCTGCCGCTGCTATTTACGTTGAGCTCTTTTATAAAATTCAAAGAAGAATCAGCAATATTATTGGTCCTGATCTGGCGGCTCGGTTTTCGTCAGTTTTCCTCCGCTG
>CAHIKZ030001746.1:767500-790000 GCA_903632075.3 Acanthosepion pharaonis | reverse complement strand
ATTGACCTAAATTCATCCAACCAATCCCAAATTAAAAACTGTTCCCGCCAAAAAAATAATAGTTAGAATGAACTACAACAACCAACCCCAAAAATTGAACAAATAGCTTTAATTAAATTCTCAAACCAAAACAAAACTGTTAAATACGTGATATAAACAAATTTTTACTACGTTAATAAATAAATAAATAAAATAAGAAACAAAAAAAAAAAATAAAAATAAAAAAATAAAAACGAGCAATATAATTTGACCCAAATAAATAGACAAAGCGACTTCCGGTAAAAAATAACCGCCATAATAGAATACCCACAATGCACCACTAACCCGCATATATATAAATAGCCGAGAAAAAATAACAGCATATGGGCCTGACGATTGCATATAGCATGAAACAGACTGTCGCCTCTAAGTGTTGACTTCTATGTTCACTTTTATATTTACACACTCTATCTCTGATATTGAGCACTTTATCCCATAAATATAGCACACCTTAAGACTATATTTCTTTATATATATATATATATATATATATATATATATATATATATATATATATATATATATATGGTACAATTGGAATTAAGATAATATTGGTTAATGATCATTCTCAAAGTGTTTATGCTGTTATTTTGTAGAAAATGTCTGGTTACTTGGGGAATGAATGATAGAGGGAGAGATCGTCAGAGGTGAGAAAGTGGAGGAAATGTCAGAATATGGTTCAGTTACAGGAAGTAATGTAGGGTATTATATTATGGACGTAAGAATTGGCGGGGAAAGGGTAATGGAATCACAGGAGCTGAGCTGTATCTTAAAGGTCACAGGGCTAAAGATTATTCCACACAAATTAATGAAGAAAAAAAAAAGAAGAAAAAACCTAGTTTCGATAATATATTAAGAAATAATCATAGTGAGATGAATGAGAGTTAATACAGAATTATTGGTGTATTAAATTTATCCATATATAAAATCCTAAAAATTAAGGGGAGTATTTTAAATATTGGGAACGTATTTTGCTCTGTTTAATGAAAATAAACACCGAGTTTTTTTTTTTTGTAAGTCAGTTTTATCATTTTATATTTAAAATACGGTGGAATAATGGATAACGTCTCGGAATAAGTAATCGAAGAGCCGAGTTCAAATTCCAGTCGAATTCATTGTATTCACTTACATGCTAGTACCCTTGTGTATGTAGCAGGATTCTATAGCTTTGGATATCAACTGGTCTACTGCAGAATGAAATGGCAACCCACTGCGGGAAAAAATCTGTCTTGTCAGTCATGTATCGAAAGATACATGATCGCCTAAGCGTGTATCACACATGGCACCTATCTGACTGATATTGTGTTAATAGGACTCGCTTGGTTTATACCAACGGATTACTACCTATATATATATATATATATATATATATATATATATATATATATATTCTATATATATATATATATATATATATATATATATATATATATATATATATATATATATATATATATATATATATATATATATATATATATATATATATATATATAAGTGTGTGTGTTCCTGAATAAGACATTTTAAGTGTAGGTTCTAGTTTAATGAATCGAAACAAATGCAAAGAAAGTAACAAAGAATATAATTTGGGGATGTTTCTTCAGAAGTCCGCACGCATTAATGGTTTACGGAGAAAAGCTCATCCATATTTGACACGGGGTGCATAAGCGGTTTATGCTTTGAAAAGATGGAAGCGTTTAATAAAATGATTTCAAATAAATATGTACCAGGAGGGTGAGTAAATAAATCAGTTGATCCATGTCTAAGAAAGTAACATCTTGTTTGTTTCACACCGTGAAAAATTTTAGCATCGTTTAGAAAGGAAAATTATGTTGAGAAATGTATATGCACTCAGTGTCAGTTCAGTCTACTGTAGTTGTCCTTCTTCTTTTTTTCTTTTTTTTTTCTTTGATCAATCTAGCATAGCATACGCGTTATGGCCGGTTTCCGGAATTTTCCTGTTAAAGAATATTTTATATACCTGGTCACTAGTAACTAATGTTAAATTCCATTCACCCCGTCTTTTCGAACTCGTTTTTATGGAGAAGAATTTCAATAATATACCCCGTGTTAAACATTGCTATCTGTCCTTGAAATCAGCACTTCAGTATTGATAAATCCTTCTTGTGAATAAATATTCATGAATAAAAATGTAATATCTGTCTAGATTTCTGAAACGAGTTATATAAATATAAGCTTTAGAAAACGTAATAATTATCTATATATATATCAAACAGAGGATGTTTGTGTAGTTGTCTCTCTGACTGTCGGTCGCTGATACCTTTTCACTTGAGATCCATCAAACCGGTTTTGACCAAACTTGACATATACATTGTACAATGTAACAAATAGGTTCTTAGCGTAAAAATCGATAATTTAGAAAAAAATCGATGAAGCCGGTCCAAATCTGATAAATTAAACTTTTTTCCTCTAGTTTCGTTCAAACTCGGTATGTGGGTTACTTACATCATGACGGACTCAAAAATAACTCATTTTCATTTCTACTCTGTTGCATTTAGCGAAAAACGAAAAATCTGTTTCAACACAAACCGATGTCAACGCAATGTTTAAACTAAATACTCCCTCAATTTTCAAACAATCTATTACTTCAGTCAGTTGTAGATAGCAATAAACTAATTGTTTAACATTTCTTTAACTTGATAACTGAATCCACCCATATAGTAAAAACCCGCGTAAATAGCGAAAAATGGCGATTTTAATTGCTTTCTTTCTTTTCTTTTTTTCGTAGATTTTCAACCAATTTTCATCAAAATTAACTATTGCTTTATAAATTTGTCCTCTTTTACATCCCTAGTAGCATACTGACAAATTGAATTTCAAAAGCTCCAAAATAATTGTAGTTTGAAGTGCGTCGACATGTTGCCAGATTTACCTTTTCATGTCCTTGGCTAACTTGGATTGAATAAATACAGACTACTTCTCTTATATCAGTATCAGCATTATTTTTTTTTTAATGAAAATGAATTGAAGTAATTGAATATAGACTCTGAACATGATGCTGTTTTTGCTCGATACAAATTGAACTGTTTTTCTCATCAACAAGCTGGGTATGGCTGCTAGTTGTCACTATTTACATTGTTCGGACAAGTATTGTTATCTTCATGTCATACTTACGTTGTTTCGGCAGTTGTACACTCTGTTCTTTTTCAAGTTTTATACACGACACATGACTCAGTGGATAAAATCTTTGGTTGAAGCAATACAGTGATTTCTCCCAAACAATTGTCAGTTGTATATCTGGCCATTTCAGAGATAAACAAAAAGTTGGAGAGTTGATTTCCTAAAGGGAAATAACTAAAACTGATTTACCAAGAAGTAGCATGGCACGTGGAACTAGAACTATTTACACCGGTGGACGAAATAAAGAGTTCTTTTCAAAATTCCATTGTATAACAACTGAAGAAGGCCGGAACGTTCAACGGCCCAAACAACGAGAATATGAAAATGAAGATCAGGAAAATACTTGTTCTTTTTCTAGCTGAATAACTCAAAGGGTTTTTCAGTTGTCCTTACGAAATTGTGTACATATGTTATAATTGTAGGAGAAAATATTTGCTATCTGCAAGCCCAAGGTTTTGTTTCAATCTTCTGTGTAACAATCCTGTGGAAATTTTCGTTGTTTCCAATCTCTGACGATTGAAACAGTGAAAGGAATATTATTCCGAAACTCTCCAGGAATATCGATGGCAGATTCTTTAAAATTTCTTTGAGATTTTTAGGAGAGCACTAACTGTATGTCCTACGTTACTAATCAGAAAATTAAATTTATCTCGACATGATGTTTTTTTTCAAATAATATCCAGTCATTGCAAGTTGATATTTCTTACAGCATTTAAAGAAAACCTGGTCGCTATATTTCATATTATTTGAAGGTGCTTGTTGAATTCATTGTAAAGAATTCTGGAAGAATATGTTGAATTATCCAAAATAGAAAATCTGAATACGATACTATTCTGGATATTCCTGCTATTCCTGTATTTGCTACTATTCCTGTGGATGCAAATAGAAAAAAAATGGTTTTACTTATTCGACTCAAGTAACCTATTTATATACTGTACATATATTTCTGACTGTTTCCTGTTGGTAGATCAGTAATAAAGTATCTTGAGCAGTCTGCGTATAAACTAAAGTATTTATCGTTGATGAAAATTCAGTTTGTGAACACATTCTTCTATGTACTCCGGTTCAGGGAGTTCATGTTCTTAATTGGAAACATGGAAACAGCCTCGATCTGCAAATACCAGTACTGAGTACTTCGAAACATGCAACAATAACATGTTTTCCATTTCAGTTAATCATTTATTTTTTTCCATGTCAAATTATTTTCCTTGATTCATATAGGAAGTGCCAGAATAATGGCTCTAAATATTAAATCGGGGATCCGCCTTCGAAGTCCAGTAGGTTTCGTTATATCCACTTAGGGGAAAGTTACCTTGGAAAATCTATTAATCAATCTCCTTCCCACCCAAATATATGCTACATTGTAGGACTTGTATGTGAAAAATCATTGATATTCTGGAAAAAGAAATAAAGCAGTTTTCCCTCGAAAAATTAAACATAAATATTTTCTTAATACAAAATATATTTTGGAATTAAATAACGTACAAATGATTGATAGGTGGAAGGAAAGAATTAAATCAATTAATTTTGGTTGTTTTCACAGATCGTTTCTGCTAATACACTCCAAATAATGTAAAGCTGCTCATCGCAAATATTATTCACCCCAAGAAATGATCAATTTTTAATCAAAATTTGTTCAGCTTGTTTTGCAACTCTAACCCTCAAAATGAATAATTACCAAAAATTGGGAGGTTTTCACATTGTGCTGATGATATTCGAAGTAATTGCAAGGAATTTTTTACACATAAAAAATAATAAAAAAAAAAGTTTTATCTGGATCAGTGTGAATACAGACCAAAACTTAGAAATAGCGCATCCGAGTCGCCCACATTTGAGGCGATCACAAAGGGCGACTAAACTGGAGTACAATGGAATGGCCCCACTCTAGAAGAATTTAGTGTGAATTTTATTAAGTATGAATTATTTTTATTTTGGCGTGAATTAATATTTTGGCCTGAAGTAACAGAAAAGTTACGATATGACTTTTTATCGTATTTTTTTGAAAATGAACTAGATTGTCAGACCAATTCTAATTGTATAATAACGCAACATAATGCATTATGGGAAACGTTAGCTGGTCAAATAAAAGAACGATGATACAAACAGCCGATTGTTTGTTAGCAGTTATCCTTACTTTGGCTTCATGACATAATGTGTATTCCAGTGTAGACAGTTTCTAAAATGTAACTGCCCCTTTGCAATATAACACTATTATACAGATTTCAAAGCATTTAAATTCTTTATCAACCACTGTGCTCAAGAATTCTTATTTTCCACAGTGTCATATCCTCGGTAAAAATATAATATACAAATAGAATGGATGGATGAATCCGTTCTCGCTGTCGAACATAATGTTGATTCAATAAAGCCATGCTGTCAGTTATATATTTTCCAATTGTTGGTTTTCTAATACTTCCCCATCATTGCTGTCCGTGAAATAGACATTCTCTTCTCTTTTTAAAATGAATTGCTTCCCGTAAAACTGAAAGTCACTTTTCATGCGTCTTATTTTCTAAAATTCGTCATATCTGTTTAGTTTATCGTGTTTTCAAATGCCATGAAAATGTAGTGATGAACAATTACTTTTTCTTCATTATTTCCTCTATTTGAACATTGCAAGTAGACTTGTAAATATATTTTTACTTGATTCAAGAGGTAATACTGATATTGATATAAAATTGAAATACACTCTTGTGCAAATTAATTGAAAAAAAACAAATAATTCCATTGTTATTCACTCGTTTCGTATTTTCCACTGAACCATGACCCAATGAACATGTTAGTACTTCCTATGTTCATTCCACATGTCTTCCTTGCAGATTGACCACAGATTAACTTTTGGATTTAAATCAGGAGTGTTTACCGGCCTATCTATAGCACATTGGTTTGCTCACTGGCAAGGCTTGCTAGTGTGTTCGTGCAGCGTTACAAATTTTGTACGCTCACTTGGAGTAACGCCCATCGCAGACAATGGCCCTAGGACAACTAATCGACAGTTGAGACAATAGTGGCTAAGTGTGATAAAAAAATTGATGCAATCACGGTTGATGCAGCATTTTTAAGGCCAAACAAGTTTCATCATACACCCCGAAAATAGATTCATGTTACTGCACACCACTACAAATGGCCTAATGTGAGAGAAAAATAGACCCTGTCAGTATAGTGGGTCTAACACTGAACGTATGATGAAAGAAACGAAACTAAAGTTGTTGATGTAATGAAATTGCACTAGGGTGTACCTATTGAGAACATCTCAATATGGTTTACCACATGTATATCAATATATGTTTTCTAAACATCTGATAACCATTGTTTCGTTTTTGTCTCCTTAATAAAGAAATCTCAAGTCATTATTGGAAAAAAAAAGAAAATATTCACCATATGAAAATGAGTTGCGTTTGTTTTGATCTGGCGTTTGTGAAAATTTGTTGGTCCGTTTCTTCATGTTAATGGATTCAGTCTTATTTTCTACCCCACATTGTCATCCAGATTGTCCATAGGAATGGAATAATAGCCATGTCACTGTGTCTAGATATGTTCCAAATGTGTAAAATTCCAGGTTTCAACGACAAACATGAATATATAGTCTAGCTATCATAATTTCTGAAAATTATTGTTATTCTTTAGCACTTACTATGTCATAACGTTTTCGATTTTCGCATTTATCTCTCAAAAGGAAGAGGAATTTTCGTTGTGTGTCTTGTTAAGCTTCGTTCTCTATCAACCCCTCGTAACATAAAATTTGCTAACTCACAAACATTGTTAATTGTAATGATCCACTCTGTGCTTATAATAATTTGAGTGATGCATCAACTGTTAATCTTCTATCTAATGTCTGTAACTGTTCTCGAGTCAGCTTTATTAAGCTTATTGGGAATCCATATTACAGGTGTTATGATATATATGTACATCAGCAGGAAAGCTGAACGGAACCTTACTGTGTGTATCTAATTATTCTGAACTTTTTGAATGAAAAGAAAGTTTGAATAGTAAGAACTAATTTTGAAATTCGGTAAATTGGATCATTATCAATCAATAAAAAACATACCCACCAAAGAGAATCCTTCCTGCCTCCCACCAGAATGTCTGATACCTAACTCCACGAGATCGCCTCTTTACGTCTGCATGGTCTCACATTGACCTCTGAACCGAGGTAAAAAAAAATACACCGAATAACTTCTTCTACCGGAAGGAAAGTTAGATTTCTGTGCCAGCTATATATGGTCTGGTGCCCCTGCTGTACGTCCAGACGTCATCGACAAAATCCAGAGACGGATAAGCAATATGATAGGTCCTAACCTGGCATTTCATCTACAGTCACTTTCAGATGTGCCGTGGGACCCCTCTCTTTCTTCTACAAGTATTGTCACGGAAACTACTCCAACGAGCTATTTCCGTTGGTTCCCAGATTTCATGAATTTAAGCGTACTACTAGGTTGACATATCAATCCCATCCTTTTACTGTTGTTAAATGTCGCCGTCTCTTCTACTATAACAGCTTCTTATCTCGAACTCCCCGTCTGTGGAACTCCCTTGCTCTTACTTGCTTCTTTGATAGATCTAATCTTCAAATATGCAAATGTAATATCAATCGACATCTTTTGATGCCTTGATCTAATTCCCCGTCCTTCTCTCTATCCTTTCCTCAATCATGCTCTCACTCTCTGTAATCCCTTGTGCGCTAGTGGTACTTCCGTCTTGGATGGGGTGAAAGGCTTAAAAATAGCAAAAACAAAAATCAGAAAACCAAAAAAACAAAAACATATGGCGATGGGTCTCTATGTTTAAACAATATTGTATTTATACGAACTATTATAGTAGACATCATTCGTTTTACACCCTGATAATTTTTTCTTATTCTTATTCTTATACTTCTTATACTGCTTATACGTCTTCTTATTCTTATTCTTATACTTCTTATACTTCTTCTTATTTTTATACTTCTTATATTTCTTATACTTCTTCTTATTTTTATACTTCTTATATTTCTTATACTTCTTCTTATTTTTATATTCTTATATTTCTTATACTTCTTCTTTTTTTATTATTATATTTCTTATTTCTTCTTATTCTTCTTATACTTCTTCTTCTTATTATTATTATTCCTTGTTTCACTTAATTTCCACTTATTTGTTACTGTTTTCTTTTACTCTCATATTCCATAATAATGAAATATCACTAACTCCCTTAGGGTTTTGACGATAGAAATGCAACAAATTGCTAAAAGTATCATAATGTAAAATAAAACAAAAATAGATAGAAGGCAAATAGAAAACTAAACAAAATAAAACTGAAGATGACACTTAACAGGAACACAATATAGATATTAATTTAAAATATGAGTGACAAATGTAAAGACTCGGTTACGTTTCTGTAATTCAAAATCGACATAATCAAAAAGGTTCAAATTTAACTCACGAAACTAGCTTCTGACAAAATACGATTTAATTCAAAATAAACAATTACATATTCCATACATGTCACCGCGAAACATTAAATTCATATTAAACAGAAAAAATAAAATTTATATTTTTAAATATCAAATATTTAAATAAAAATGAATGAAATATCATATGAGTTTGTGTAATGATGAGAGAAAACATATGAGTCAAATCTGAACTCAAATTAAGTAAATGTAAATAACATGTTTTCATATAATTGTCTAAAGAAATGACATTTCTTCTTCCACAAATGAGACTCTCCTTGCGTTTCTGTAACGAATGAAGTTTTTATTAGAACATGATATTATATAAAAGAAAATAAACTATGTATTTAGATAAACATAAATCTGTAAGGAAGCCTGGAAAAGAAAAAAAAATATAATTGATTTTTTTTCTAAATCATATATTTATGTAAACACAATTGGAAAACTTACGGAGATAGTGGATTAGAAAGACAGTTTAAAGAAACATGAACCAATTCCTTTCACTGACTCACTTAAATACACTTTCTTTAACGTACCTTCTATATCAGGGCTGGAAAAAACTTACTGAATGTAAGAACTATGATAAATTTCAGATGTTTGATAGCCGGAAACCTTCAACAAAATTTGCACATATGTTTTTATTAGATACACTTATCGTTAAAAAAGAAATTATATAAATTTTAAGAAATGCAAATATAGAATAATTGTTTAAGTATACTTTTTATACTTTTAATTTTTATCTGTTCAGTAATCAGAAATTCAAAATATATATACCAAATGTTTTCAAAACATGACTGATGCTTTTTTTTAACTATATTGGGCGTATTTAAAATGGTAATGAATTACTGAAATTTTCTTTTTATATTATTTGTTACGAAAGAAGAAAAGTAAACATATTTCTATGATACGCATGTAAAAGGACCGAGACACGTGCGCCAAGTAAGTCCCGGTTTGGCTACCCCTGTTTTATGTCAATTTTTTTTGTAAAGCACCCACTCAGTATATCGTTTTTTACTTCATGTTACTAATTCAGTAATCCATCTTTATATCGCTTTCACTCACAAAATTCCAGTGTCTTTAACACCCTCTGTTTAAAAAAAACAAAAAAAACTCAATCGTTAAATTGCACTTGTTTATCAAATCGATTTGAACATCACTCGCAAAATAATTCTTATTTTTATTTTTTATTCTGTCCTAAGGTAATCATTCCGTCATTCAGTAAAACAAACGTCACTCGCTTAGAACCTTCCTCTCACTCCGTCAAACACTGTGCCAACATTGCTTTATATTATTCACTCGCTTAATAAACAAACATTACTTTCTCTCTTTCACTCAACATTTTCCTTTTTATTGCACTACTCACGAGAGATGTATCGACGCACCAACTTTGCAAATATCTATTATTATTCATCATCAAACAGACCTGTCTTATGCAAACATACGAAAATGCTTCTAAACTCTTCAAAGTTTTAACGCAGAATGATCGAATATTTATTGATAGTTTTCTCAATGTCGTCATTCAGTGCGTATACTATGCTTATTCGGCCAATAACTATTTATGTTATTCTTCCATTTCGCATTCGTGATACTGAGGTTTTTTCATAATATTGACTGTCTGCTTCAGAATCTATTAACAGTCAAACACCGATATTACTCACACTATTTACATTATTCGGACTATTGTCCTCATCTTTGTCACCATATTTATTACAACGTTTCGGCCGTTGTACGCGCCGGCATTCTTCAGGTGGTTGCAATATTGAACTAAAAACATTATTACGCTCACTGGCATAGAATGTTCTAATTCCACGTGCCATCTCCTGTTAATTCCCCTCTATAAGTTCTCCACTGCCTTAACCGGGTATTGAACTCACACACTTTGGGACACATGGCACAGTGGATAAAGGTGTTGGTTATATCCAGTGATAGTACCCAAAGAAATATTGCGACAAAGCTGAGGATAATAGTCCGAATAATGTAAATTGTGTACATAATACCTCATCTCAGAAATATAGACAGATGCCAATATTACTGTCAAGCATTTCTTTGATTTTTTTTCTTGGAGTTAACATCGTTCCATTTTATAACTATCAACGACCACATCCAATAATTCATACTTTTATTTTTTACACGATTCCTTTAAAATTAAAGGTTCCGAATGTAAAAACTTCATACGCATTAATATGCTTTTAATGGGTGTGTCATTAAAACGAATTATGTATGAGGTTGTTTCATTAAGATGGATGAAAGTCAATAGAAAATAAATCAGTGTTATTAGTAAAAAAATATATATTTCTTTCTCTATTGGATCATATTATATAAGTCATGGCAAATATGTGTGAAAAATAATATCGCCCAAATTTTCGCCAAATATGAAAGAAAAAGAATAAAAATATTAGACGCTTAAATGTAATTCACATTTAAAATTGGTTCAATTATTGGAACACCATATATATATATATATATATATATATATATATATATATATATATATATATATATAAAGTGTTTCATTAGAAAGGATCAAAATCAGCAGTCAGTAAATAAATCAGTGTTATTGGTGAAAGATTATTTATTTCTCTATTAGATCATGTCATTTAACTCATGACACATATGTGTAAAAATGGATATCGCCCAAATGTCGTGCAAATCGGAAAAAAAAGAAAACAAAAATCATTAGACGCTTGAACTTAATTCCGATTTAAAATCGATCCTACTTATTGGAACACCCTTTATAAAGTTTTAAATAAGAAATTGCCAAGGGTTAACTGTTAAATACGGAGAAATCTTTATCTTTTTTTTGAAATAATTACAGCTGCATTGCTCAGATATATTTTTCATCTAATCGTCATTGCTCTCCAAACATTTAAATCCTTCTTTCATATGGTAAATTTATTCAGAAAGGCGATAACGTTAATACTTATGACAGAAATCTGCCAAAAGAGGAAATATAAATTATACACAAAACAATTACGGCGATAGTTTGACGGCGGTGATGGGTATAAGCCAGTGCTTCTGTAAGCTAAAACTATTTTTTTAAAAAAATGATATCATATATGAATTTTTATGTCTGACGATTAGTTGCTGATTAAATGACAAAATAGAAAAAATAAAACTCACCCTCTTCAGTCGTAAAATGTTTATTTTAAACAAATAATGGTTTTATCGATGGAGTCGTATATACCTAAAAACAGAAGAGCTGTATAGACTTGAAGGCACACTGTAAATCATAGTATTAAAAATCTTCAGTAATTATGTAAATATCGCATATCAAATCTTCCCTGTTTTCTACTATCTGAGGAATTTGCTACAATTCTTTAAATCTTCAAATATTTTACAAAGAATAATGTTTATTTTATGTTTTTTTGTTTTTTTCTTTTTTCTCATTGTCGCTGTTCAATGATTATACTCTGAATATTACATACAATACCTAAATACTTCATCGATATTAATATCAAATACTTCATCGATTTATGTTTCTTAGCGACAACATACAGCAATACAATAACTAAGATAACAAATACTTTTCTTATAAGCGTTCTAACAATAGTCTCTCAATGCTAAAAATATATTTATGTGATTCAAGTAATTTACGAATAGGTAATAAGTTGCGAAATTATAACGGTTGACACTCAGAGCCCAAAAAACTAACATGGCAAAATAATTAATCATGATCCTTTGGTCAAAGGTCACTTCAACGTGTTGCAAATGTTAGATTTATTAGTACAGGACTCAGAGATTGATACTTGCAGGCTGCTCCATTCTTACGACCTTGTCTTTTATCTTAGCTACGCTTAGAAATCACGAGGTCTTTTTCGACTTGAAGGTACACTAAACATCAGTTTGAAATCATCTTCTTCACGAACTAAATAACTTTTACCTGTCCACTCTAAACCTTCCAAGCCTTTGATAAGACGAAATTGCTGCAGGTCTTCAAAGATCTTCAAAATTTTTAACAGGCTATTATGGAATGTTATTGATACATCTTTTAATGTCGTTTTTCATTGTGTATATTCATTTCCAGTAATATTAATTTGTCCTATATATTTTAATATTTATTCGTTCAGTCTCAATACATGTATAACCATTCCTATTTGCCTGAAGAACAAAACTGATATTCTGTCTGAGAAAATTCAACATCATGTAATTCTGTGATTTATGTTTCGTAGAGACAACATACACACGTTATAACTATAATATCTCGAGAGAATAATTACCGATTTTATTTTTCACAAAGTTACATTAAATATCCCGACGATAAAACCATTTGTATGAATTTGAGACACCTACAAACATTTAAGCAAGAAGACGCAGCCTTTTAACGCTAAACTATTCCAGTATAAATACTTAAAGACCAAAAATACTGGTTCGAGTTTTATGTCGAGAAACGTTGAAGACAGAGAGGCGCTTAGCTTTAAATACTCATACTTAAATACCTCGCGTCGATAAAAGGTTAGGAATAAACACTCATCAATGCTGGAAAAGGGCAATAACAGGTACTGCACTTGAAAAACCAGATTTCCTAAAAAATTGTTTGAAGAGAATTTTTTAAACAGTTCCATCCGTAATTACCACTGGCTACACGGTTAATGAACGTCATGGAGAAACAGGTAATATTACCATTAACGTAACCTGGCCGATAAGATACAGTTACCAACGCTTTTCATTTTTTACTAGTGTATCTGTGTCATAAAAATTAACGGCTTTCGTAAGAAAGTTGTAACACTGTGAGGCAATAAAGGAAAAGAATTGAAAAAACAATTTAGATTTATGAAAGCGGAGACGGAATTTCCATAGCTCAGATAAAGGAAATGCATAAATATTGCAAATACACAATAAATATGTACAAATACACACACACACATATATATATATATATATATATATATATATATATATATATATATATATATATATATATATATATATATATATATATTAGCTAGGTTTACTCTACTTCGTTCATTGAGCACTCTACGCAGTTACTTTTACTTATTTTGGAGGGTTTTTTTAACTCTGAGCTCGAACTCTGGACGATTGTTTTCGCTGCAATTTCATCTTCTTAGTTCTTTCCTTTTATTCCTCATTTTTCTTGTGTATTGGTTGGTTCAACTAAAGCCGAAATACCAAGTCTTTTTCCAAGCGAGTACCACTATATATATATATATATATATATATATATATATAGAGAGAGAGAGAGAGAGAGATAGATAGATAGATAGATAGATAGATATAGATAGATTTATATAGATTTTTTTGCCAACGGTCGAAACAATGGATCAAGTCTTATTATAACTACAGAAAATGAACAATGAAATATTAAAAGAACATAAGGAAATGATATTCCTTTAACAATTGATTCCTTTAATTTGCCTGAAGAAGATCACGAGAACGGAAACTCGTATAGCAAAAATATGAAGAATAATATATCATATATACTCTAAAACAAAATCACAGTATAACCCAAAAACTTTGTTGTTTCTCTCTTTTTCTAAATATTTCAAAATATACATTTTTTTCTTGTTGGAACAATTATAACTTTTCCTATATATATATATATATATATATATATATATATATATATATATATATATATATATATATATATAGGCATTATAACTTCATTCAAGCATGTTTCATTAAATAGTATACATTAGGCATATTTATTTTATAATAATCCTTTCTCTTTCTTTAATTATGGTCTTGATGTTAAGTTGAAATTTATAAGAGAAGTACTATTGATTTCCACCTTAAGTAAACTTAATCTAACTACAGTCGTTGTGATAGTGGTTTTGCAAACACGCACAAACATGCTCTGCTATAATTATTTTTAAATTAACCATTGTGGTTACGTTGTAAACAAGTGTTTCCAGTGCAAGAGCGATAGCCAGACATGTTAAACAACAAAAGTCTGTTAAATGCAACTATACTCATAAAAAAATATGTTCAGTGGTATATGTTTTCCTATTATATGGAGACTCTGGAGAATTTAAAGTTTTTTGTTATTATTTACATTGCGTAGTATTTTTGTGTTGTCAACAATTATTTTCCTATTTTTTTTTTTGTGAATGTGAACAGGAATGTGTCTTTAAATGTTGTGCGATAGAACTTTTATCAGACAAATGAAGTTTAAGTCTCCTTGATAATGTTGTTGTAGTTAAGGCAACACCTGTAGTTACTTTTTTGTCAGAAATACAATCTCCTAAAGGACATTTGATCTGATATATAATGTTGATCCTTTTCAAGAAAAACAAATTAATGGAGAAGGGTTATTACATATGATTCAGTTGGTTGTTTTGTATCTACTATAGTACATAATTATTTTTTCTATTTTTTACTGAGATCATTGGGGAATATATTAGTACTTATAAAGTACAGTACTTCCAACAAAAGAAAAGTGTGTATAATAATAAGAAGAGAGAAGCCGCAAACGATTTCGGTTGTAATGTGGATTTAATATATATATATATATATATATATATATATATTATGCTTTATTTTAAATAATTTTGCTGATCGTGTTTCCAATCACGCGTCATTCATCAGACAAATATTGGATATTTCCACATATTAAAAGGAATTAATTTTTCTTATATTTTTTGATTTTAAATATTCTCGATATTAGACATTCTCTTTTTTATGTTTTAGTGACCCAAATGCCTTTCTTGAACTGACAGAGAAAGAATTCTGCTTAAAACAATTAAGCCTTTCCGAGAAAGGGTTAGAAAGATATCTACATTCTTATCTTTTAATGAACCTCCTGTGTACTTAGATCTATTTTCATTGTGTTTGTGTTTTTGTCAGCATGCGTACGCATACGTATATTCCCTCTCCATATCTCCATACAGACTTATTATAAGGAATTAGTATACACATATGTACACATATATTAGTACTTATATATATATATATATATAGAGAGAGAGAGAGATGTTCATTGGCTTGGACTTACTGATTGCTCTTGGTATTATATGGATCGGTTTTTACCCAATATATTTTCAATTTCAAATTTTATGTGTTTAATATAACATTGTCTCGAACGGAAAACAACCGTTGAAAGAGTAAGAAAATTATCAAAGTGGGTGAGGACAAAATCTATCTCAAAACAAATTTGAAGCACAACGATCACTTAGAAAACAAAGCTATTTGAGTGGTTCGCATGAAAACTTTGCAAAATAATATTTACTTTAAAAAACTTA
This sequence comes from Acanthosepion pharaonis, assembly GCA_903632075.3. Classification (NCBI taxonomy): domain Eukaryota; kingdom Metazoa; phylum Mollusca; class Cephalopoda; order Sepiida; family Sepiidae; genus Acanthosepion; species Acanthosepion pharaonis. The sequence continues at coordinate 774,196 of CAHIKZ030001746.1, read as the reverse complement.
CTGCTATAAGAACAGATGAGTAAACTGTCTATTTTGCTCGGATTATTATTTTTGTCGGAATATAATTAATTATTCTATTTGCATAGTTTATTAAAATTACTGAGTGTAGTAACCATTCATAAATTTACTACTTCCAGTTTATTCCACCCTTTCCACTATAGAGTGCGACAGGAAAGATATAAATATATCAGTAAATAATTACACAACACTACTGATTATATTGCAGTATTTTATTCATCGTAATAGATCTAGGATCTATTACGATGAATGATAAATCCATTTTATCATATTCGGATAATGTTTTACTTAAATGCCTGCATGAGAGTCATGGAAGATACGAGGGTCATTCAATAAATAAGGTGAATTTTTCGGTATAAGGACTTCTTTTTTTATTTTTCAACGTAGTCTCCCAGAACTGTCACACACTTTTCGCATCTGTGCACAAGCTTCCGTATTCCCTCAGATTAAAAATCTTTGGACTAATGTCTCAGCCAGTCACTCACAACACTTTTGACTTCAACGTCACTTTTAAACTTCGTGCCTCTCGTGAACGCTTTCAAGGGACCAAACAGGTGAAAGACTGAATGAGGTCATTGACTGATTCGATCACCTCAGGAGACCTCACTTCTGTAGGCCTCCCAGGCCTGTCTTCATCCTCAACACTGCTCCATCCTTCTTTAAACAATTTAGCCCACTTGTAGACATTTTTTTACTGAAACATGTGGCACCATACACAATTGACATTCTCCTATGAATTTCCACTGGTTTGCACCCTTCAACAACCAAAAACTTGATAACTGACCGCTGTGCAATCCTGGAGGATGCTTCTTGATCGGCCATCATTGTTAATCGCCAAAACTCTCAATTTTTTTTTAATCTGCAAAAGAAATTAAATCCTGTTAAAAGAAGTAAAACAAAAAAAAATAAAAATAAAGTAAACTTCTATCTTTATTAGAAGTCCTTATACCGAAAAAGTCACCTTATTTATTGAATGACCCTCGTATTTTACTGTGTTCAGTATTAAAACTTGACATAATTTTATCTGTCGTATTTATGTCTTTAATCTTTCAGCTTGGAACGGAACTATTAATATTTGAATGTTTTCCTATTCCAAGAAGTGATGTTGAACGTTTATGCAGACTGCTTTTTTTGGTGGTATTCAATGCATTTTATCATGTGTTGCCCACATTATTACCTTTTAAATGTTTCGTTGAATTTGTCAGTGTCAGAAGCTATTTTATATACACCAATATTGCTATCATAGAATTAGAGTCGTTTTATCGAGTAAATATTTATAATAATATGCAAAGGTTTTTAAATATTGTGAAGTTGCTTATCGCAAATATTAATTCAATACCAGAAATTATAAATTGTAAATCAAAATTTGTCTGTTTATTTGATAATTTTTTTGACACGCTGTTGTAATTCAAAATTTTAAATCAAAATTGGTTTAACTTGCCTCGCAACAATGCAACACAGACTTGAATACACATTTTCATCTGCTCAGCTTCTCTGTGTAACAAGAAAAAATAAAGGAATTATATCATATTAGCTCGAAATTATAGATTTTACTATCACTGCCCCATCATAAGACACCGATATCGTGAGAGTTATATGATGAAGTTAGGTCTATTATTTTTTCTACTTACGATCTATCTATATATATATATATATATATATATATATATATATATATATATATATATATATATATATATATATATATATGTGTGTGTGTGTGTGTGTGTGTGTGTGTGCGTGTAAATTTGAGTTAGGGCGATACGAAAACCTGCTATATACAGAAAAATAAGATTTGGAAAACCACCAAATGTTTTGTATATTTATATGTGATATTTATAATAAATGTATTATAAATACTATATATAAATTTGTAAAAACATTAGCTGTTTTCCGAGATCAGATTATTATTTTTTCCTCACTAAAAAAATGAAAAATTGCCAAAAATCAGGGACTTACTGACATTTCGTAAGTCCAGATTAAATTTGAGGTGCATACAAGGGAAGTTTTTTTACAATTTGGGAATAAAGGAAAATAAAAACTCTTTTTGGCTTGTTAGAAATATCTCTCCTGAGTAGCCCACAATTGGGACGATCGCAAAAGTCAACCCAAACGGAGTGCGATGGAACGGCCTCGATCTAAGAGAATTTGATCTGAATTTTAGTAAATATAAATTCTTTTTATTTTGAAGTTTATAAATAATTTGGGTTTAATTAACATAAAAGATCCAACTTAATCTAGCAGGTGCTCCGTTTAGTGATATCTTATTCACCTGATCCCGGATAATCTACCAGTAGTTTATAGACATACATTACACCTTGCACTGTAAAATCTAGAAACGCCATATGCAAGAAATAACATATTTTTAATTAATACTATTCAAATAAAAATATTGTGTTTAGCTAACTGCTATTTTTTTAAAACGAACCTTATAGATAATTAGACTTGACTAGATGCGATTTTATCGTGAGTTTTCACTTCATTATTCTTGAACAGTGAGAAAATAAAATACACTTAAAAATATAAATTCTTATTATATTCGTTGTGTCACCAAAATGGAACAGGCTCTGCAGCTTTTGTATATTAGTCTGTAAATCCTAAAAAAAGATATCAAGTGTGAAATGTCAGCTTGAGGCATAAACACGATCTTAGCTCTATTCAAAACATATCTGCTCCATTTAATTCCACTCTAGTCAAATTTTCTATTTTAAAAATGTTTTCTTTTTATGCCCGAGCCTATATTTTATTTATGTTCTTCGTGTTAAAATTTAGAATATTTAAATATCGTCGACATGTTAATTATTTTATCCGTTAATGATTTACAATAATTAAACTTGTTACATAGCATCTTCTCATGAACAAATTTATATAGATTAAGATAAAAATACGAAATTATTTCAGCACAGATTCTAAAAGACAACCGATACAACAATGTTTTTAAAATGATAAATTGAAAGCATTTTTATCTTTCACATTTCACAGGGAATGGCAAAAATGGAGGAACAATGTATATCCATATTTTGGGAGGAAATCTAAACCTATCTCCCTAGGGTGTACAATTTAAAACCAAAATCCCTGATGCACCATATAATCTGAAGCGTTTTAGAAATCATAAATTAAAATAATATTGATATTTTATATCTAAGAAGGAAAAGAAAAAAGACGTACGATCAATGTATACTCATGTTTTCAGCTGAGCAGAAAACGTACTGTCGTTGTCGATTTCCTTAAAAACAGATGAGAGATTCTTAACAGGAGTATTAACTCTGACGATTTGTAAAACATTGGAAATAAAAATAATAAACCTTCTTTTTTTTAAGCATATCACACCAAGAAAAACGTGAGTGCCACTAGCACGCGGGCGGTTACAGAAAGTGAGAGCAAGAGTAAAGAGGGGGTTTGTGGAAAGCATATAGAAAAGGACGGTGATCAGAATCAAGTCATCAGAAGATGTCGATTACATTTGAAGATTATAGCTATCAATGAAGCAGGTAGGATGAAGAGAGTTCTACTGACGGGAAGTGCGAGATAAGAAGCTGTTGAAGTAGGAGAGACGTCTATATTTAACAATTTCGACAGTCAAAAGGTGGGAATGAGATGCAACCTAGTTGCATGCTTAAATTCATGCAGTCTGGAAAGTAGCTGAAAATAGTCAACCAGACTGTTCATGATTTCTTGATTTATTGCCCTAAAAGTACCAGAAAACTGTACCCGGAATTGATTTGTGCGTCGAATTTAATGGACATAACATTTTCTTCAGTTGTTGTGCTACCATTTATTCGCAACTCGTTGTGATCGTCTGCTGGAAAGAACTGGCTCTTTTTCAAACTAAATCCCTTTAGTTTATGCACACTCCCTCAAACGCTGTAACTAAGTTACTAATAACATTTGCAGTACAAACCTGATATGGGCTCAGTGGTCATTGTATAAACAGGCATATTCGTGAGGAGGTATCTAAAACACATACTGGCTACCTGCACTGTTAGACAAACATACTCTGAAACAAACGGTGACCATTTATATGCTTATATACATATACATTGTATATTGTTATAATGCTCGTATTATGTCGTAGTTCTGCTTTATATTATTCCAAAGAAAAACACAGCAACACAAGATTAGTGGACGAAGTGAATCACTTGGATTAGTAATAAATTACCAGTGATTATCTTAGTCGGGCACGATCTTCTGTCTCGGTTGTGACTAATTTCAAAGTCAATGGAAGTGTCCATGGTGAACATTTTAGTGTATTGAAGGTCCGTCCTCTTTCTACACAATCCATACTAACGCTGGGAACCTTATGTTAAGTTTTTTTTTTTTTTAATTATTTATTACAGAATATAGATTCAGAATATTGGTGTAATTCTCTTCCCAGCAAATCACTAATTCGATATATTTTAAAAAATAAATTCACTCTGAAAAAAGAAATACAATCACTAAGACACATGAGCTTACTGTGAGATATGAGGAAAAACATGAAGTGTGGAAAAATATAAGAAAACATTATAAAGGAGTTAGAGAACAATAAAAATGAATAAATTAAGAAGATTCAAGATGAAGACTATAAGTGAATTTGAAATTTGAATATCAAAATCACTGGAAAGAAAGTAGATTGAAGAGTGTTTCACAGGCGCATAGTGCGAGACAAGAAACAATTAGTACAGAGATTACGTATATATCTAGCTATTTCAACAGTAAGATAGTGAATCTTTGCTACCATTATAGTAGTACGCTTACGTTCATAATGTCTAGCACCCCAAAAAGTATGTGCATAGAAATAATTTACAATAAAATTGTTTATATAAAGGCAAATGCCAGTAACGTTACTGCGGTAGGATTGTGACTGAAACAGACATGACAGGCTAGGACCAATAACATTGCTCTTTGTTCTTTGTATTTTATTAAGAATCTCTAAACCCATAGCAGAAGCATAAGGCAGAATACTGAAGCATAAGGCAGAATGCGGAAGCATGAGGCAGAATGTTGAAACATAAGGCAGAATGCAAAGATGAATCATAGACTTACAAATATATAAGTTACATTATAGTAAGAATGTTTCCTACAACGACCCAGTGAAATAAAGCTCCTAGCAGCGCAGATGACAGTTAGATCATAGTGTGTCACGAGGAATATTGTAAAGAAACGGAGTGAAATTATGTGTCAGGCTTTGAGTGATTTCAACCATCTTTCCCTGTCTTCAAAGAAAAATATAGAAAGGAGAGATGCGGCCAGTGCATTGTTTATTTTGTCAAGAGCTGCAGTACGGAAATGAATGTCTGTCACTAGGTGATGTGTGGTGATTACATTAAGGTGGCGGTTCAAGGTAATTTGAATTGTGGTTTGACGTCGTTTCTTCAATATTTGCAATCATTTTTACTTGGATTGGAAACATACTGTCGATAATTGAAGAGTCGGGATCGATGTCAGTCATATAAATCTTGGCGAAAATATTTATTCTTCTGTTCTTTCATCCTCCATCTGCATATTGTCCAGAATAGGGAGACCCACGTCTTTGATTCTTCTTCATTTCCTTGAAAAATGTCGAGGGCATATCCAAAATCTCCGACTTTCTCTTTGTGATTCAGTTTATTCAAAAGGCTAAAACATAATACATACCATTAATGTTATTGGCAATACATTTGCATTTTATTCCTCAGATTTTAGTAAACTTCCTATAACACACACACACACACACACACACACACACACACACACATATATATATATATATATATATATATATATATATATATATAGAATATATGTATGGAATAACCTTAATGAATGCCTACATTATAGTAACTAGCTATAACTATCTGTAAGTCAACGAACTACAGAGATTTCCCGAAATATTTTCGTTAGATGGTAGAACTCTCTGCCTTCAGGCATAGACGTACCCGGAAGAGGCTCAGCCGAAGGGCAGAGTCTCGATCGGGGATGTTGACCAACCCGATCCCGTTTATGCGGGTTCTACTGGCTGTTTTTTTCCGAACCTACGGGCACGCAGAATCCACGTTAAACCCGGGCTTGTGCCACATGGAACCCTCGTGGTGGGGTTGCTAAATATACTATCCGAAATCTTTTCGGTTAAACGGTCGACTCTCTGCCTTCGGGCAGTGAGGAACCCGGACGAGGCTCTGTCGAAGGGTAGAGTCTCGTTCGGGGAGGTAGACTGATCCTGAAACCGCTTATACACGTTCGTAATGGAATGTTTTTGGCCATGCCTACGGAAGACCCACATCTACCCGCTGGCAGGTCGAACTCTCTGCCTCTGAGCACAAAGGTACCTGGACGAGTCTCTGCCAGAGGATTTGGATAACACAAGTTAAATTCGGACTTGTGCCACATCTACCCTCGTGGGTGGGTGCTAGTAAATACCGACTAGCTGTAATCTTTTCAGCTGGCCGTTCAAACATTCTACCTCTAAGCAGAGAGGAAACCGGACGAGTCTCTACCAAAAGGCAGAATCTCGTCCGGAGAGGTTGACCAACCCGATCACATTTATTGGCCTTGTGCCACATCAACCCTCGTGGGGGGGATCTTTTAAATACCAAAGAGCTGAAATCTTTTTCTGGTATATATTCGAACTCTCTACCTTCGGACAGAGAGGAACCCGGTCGAGGCTCCGTCGAAGGGCAGTCTCTTGTTCGGGTAGGTAAACCGACCCGATCAAGATTA
>CAHIKZ030001746.1:727500-762500 GCA_903632075.3 Acanthosepion pharaonis | reverse complement strand
CATGTATGTGTATATATATATATTATATATATATATATAAATATATATACATATATATATACATATACATATATATATATACATATATATACATATACATATATATATATATATATATATATATATATATACATATATATATACATATATATATATATATATATATATATATATATATATATATATATATATATATATATATATATACATATATATATATATATATATATATATATATATATATATATATATATATATATATATATATATATATATATATATATATATATATATATATATATATATATATATATATATATATATACATATATATATATATATATATATATATATATATATATATATATATATATATATATATATATATATATATATATATATATATATATATATATATATATATATATATATATATATATATATATATATATATATATATATATACATTAGTTTCAACATTTTCTCTAATTTCAAGCGATTTCGGTCAATTGATTTCGGAGAACATTATATTTTTTTTTAAATTTATGAACTCTGTATTTTTTTAAATAAAAAATAAGTAAATGTATAAATGCACGACGTGAGTTCTGGTAGAATGTGGTGGATTTAATGCAATATACATATTTTCTTTTCATCCCACTTCATATGAACTGAGTAGGTAGTTTTAGTATGTATGCAACGGGTCGTACTTTCCGATCTCTGAAATACATGGAAAAGATCGGATTGTAAACTGGAAAAATTTTTTAAATGCCAAACTTGTCAACAATCGGACCAACATCTGCAACCTTTGGCAATAAGAAAAATTCGCAAGCGAAACAAAAAGAGATATTATAGACTGTTTATATTAATCATTGGAAAATAATTGCTGTCACTTGTCAATTTATGTCTAGTCTGTTTTGTAATATCTGTCCTTCTAAATGACATCGCCTAACAGCATGTGGCGCACGAGTGTCAGTACAGTCGCAATTGCGGCCTCGGAGTGTCAGTACAGTCGCAATTGCGGCCTCGGATCGAATGCGGACATGTTTACAACACTCGTTACGTCCGGTTTTTTCCTGTTATCATCGGGCTAGTTTGGCCTGTCAAGCTAGATAGGGGTCACTCTGCAACCGGTAAATATCCGAATATTTGAGATGTCTCATTCCAGTAAAAGCTGGGTTGGGGGAGCCTTTCTTAGTTGGCAAGGCACATGTCTTGTGTATTCGGTCCCATAGGATTTTTGTTCTACAAATGTTTGCGATTTCCAAGGCAGGGCTATTTTTCTTACCTTCTGTCTCTTTTCTCTCTCTCTCCTTATTATCCACGCATTGTTTGGAAAGCAATGGGTTAGATGTTTCCTCCCAATCTCGACAGCCTCTTTGCTTACATTACAAAGTAGATGAAGAGAAGATATGAACCAACAAAATATGCTTCTACATAAGGATGCTGAGAATGCTAACATGTTCGGTCCTTGACAATGATGAAATCTTAGAGAAAATGGAAACAAAAAAACGCATACACGTAATATCCGAAAGAGTTGGAATTTCTGGGTCAAAAAATGAGGAAGTAAGGCCTGGAAAATGTGACACTCAGAGCCAAGAGGAACATAGGAAAACAACGCATAACATACCTAGCGATCGTGAGTAGTTGATTGGCGCAACGAATTTTAGGGAAAATAGAAAAAAGACAACCATTATTTGGAGCAACAGAATATAGGAAGCTGGGGAGAGTTAGAATCCGCAACGTACTTTAGGGACACTCTACATATTAAAAGATTTATTTAATAAATTATTCATTGTTTTTTTTTTATCGCATCAGCTCTACAAATTCAAAATAAATCAAAAAATCAATAACATATATTACCTGGTATTAACAATTTACGTATATAAGTAAAACATTAGGTTGTCCCAAAAGTTCGTAAACACTTGCGAAAAATTGAATTTTTATGCAATTTTTAATTGTTTTTTTTTTTTAATTTATTGTTAATTTTGATAATTTTGAAAAAAAAATTATTTCATTAAAATTTTTATTTAATTGTTTTTTGCGTTTATATTGTTATAGTGATCTTCATCTTTGTATTCTAGATGGCAATTGATAGAATTGAGCTGCGAGTTTTGATTCGTTACTGCTGGAAGCGAGGTCTTTTAAACAGAAAGGCTACAGAAGAGATTTGTGCTGCCGAAGACATTCGTATTAAAAAAAAATTATGTTTGGCCAAGATTGTGGAACTGTTCGATTTGTGGAGATTACACGTAAATTCGGTCTGTAAAAAAGTGAATTTCTCCCCCTGTATAACAAGTATGACGACTGAAAGTTTTTCAAAGGAGTTAAAAAATAATTTCCCGACAATGTTAACCGAAAAATTTGGAAAACGTTAAAGCGAAGGCTGTATTTCACTTAAATGAAAAAGCTGTTTCTGCTTTTAAAACTAAACGTGGTGTGCCTTTTGCAAATATGGAACTTATTAAGAAAGTGAGAGGTTAGATATTCAATAAGTTATTTTGCAGTTGCCAGCTCCGACAAGTGAGAAGTGAGATAAAAATTACATCGTTTACATCTAAATATTTCAACTGTAAAATGACTGGATCTTATCTCCAATCAAGTGCAGGGCATATATAGGTAGCAGGGTAAAGTTCTTCGAACAATTACCATGAAAGTATTTATAGAAAGGGCAGAGGGAAACGATATTTTGGTGTAGAGAATGCAACTGGACATGTGATTTATTAAAATTGAAACTTAGATCTGGACTACCCGGGATGAAGGGAAAGAAATGGACCGAAGAAGATTGTATTGTTACGGAGTTAGCCAGAGCATTAGATGGTTTATGGACAGTCGACTTTTGCAGAACAGATAAACAAGATATATGACAGGTGAAAATAGTAAGACAAACCTCGTAGCGAATGAAAGCGAAAAGGTTCTTCATCATCATATTAGTCTTTCGCGCTTCTAAGTTTTAGCTGTTATTCAAGGCTGAAAACCAAATTCACATCAATTGGAAGTAGAAAATTGCAATAAAACTGATATTTTTTTAGCTAATTTGGAATATTCCTTTCCTATAGAAATCCAAACTGTATCAATATTTCGCGGCACACGTCGTGTGACTATCATTGCTCTATACCATCCATGAACAATTCGGGCTAGTCGTTTAAAGACTCAATTATAATTCTAATAAAGATGGATTGTTGTAGAAATTGCATGAAAATAGGAAAATAAAAAAAAAACATGGTTTAATAGCATATAGAAAGAATTTTATTTTTATTTTCTTGATCCAAATCGGATGATAACGTGTATTTGAGATCTATATATATGTTTAATCCATTACGCGAACAATTCCAGTAAATTGCGAGAAATTAATCTCTTCGAAATGTTTAAAAAAATTACGGAAAAGATTTACAAATAATCCGTAACTTACCTTGTGAACGAACAGCTTTCAAACAGGTAGTTAAGGATCAAAAAGAGTAATGAAATTGAAGGGTATGTTTCTTAATCGATTTATTTAATGTGTACTGCCGGAAGATTTTAATACAATCTTATAATGCACACAATTTTTTTATCGGCTCATTTAGCCTTAAAAAATAAGCTTCTTTGATATTGGATCGGTGAGAAATTCCAACCGAAAATTGAAATAACTATTAGAAAGTAATTTCGATAAAAAGAAAAAAAAAAAGAAAATAATCAAAAGCAAGAGAAGAACCCATGATGTTTTAATTAAATTCATTACAAGCAAGTCAGTAAAGACAAAGGGTGATAAAAATTAAGAAAATAATACGAAAACAGAAGGATTATTCGCAGCAAAACCGATAGAAGAATAACCAGGAAGGCAGGAGATAAAGATTGATATTGAATTTACATTTTAGAGATAAAATCTGGCTGGGAATCACGGAGCCGGAAGAGAGTTCCACAAGGAATGACTGTGATCAAAGAAACTGTTAGCACAGAACTTAGGAGAAGATCTAGCCAATACAACTCTAAACTGATGAGACCTTGTTACCAAACTAGTACTGACCTTCAGTTCATATAGAGGTCAATAAATATGGAGTGTAGTTACAGAAATTAACATTGCACAGTGGCTGTTAATACGTATGACCATAATACGTATTTTGTGTAGAGATTTAAATGAAATGTGAAAATAACCCATATCACCCCATTATCCATATCATTAAAAAATCTTATCCTTTTTGTTTGACTCCTTCACTCTACTTACAAGCAAGCGCGTATACAGGAAAACAAACACACACACACACACACACACACTCTCTCTCTCTCTCTCTCTATATATATATATATATATATATATATATATATATATATATATATGAATAGATGGTGAGGGAGAGAGAACGAATGAGGATAAAGATCAAAGTAAGTAATTACGGATCGAAACTAAAATATGTTTGCAAGTGAAATATTTGCCAAAATATATCTCAATATATATATATATATATATATATATATATATATATATATATATATATGTATATATATGTGTGTGTGTGTGCAGATATGTACAAAAAATAGGAAAAGAACACGTTAGGTAAATAATCCGTTCTTTAGTATTTTCTGCTTTTATTTAAAAGAAAATAAAAAAAAACAGTGATCCATACAGGTGTAGAACTTAAAATGATTCCTTCGTTACATAAGAGTTCTCGTGTTTCCAAAACCAGAGTCGAAAACCTCAATATAATTCTTAAAATTTAATTGATTTAAAGTATCAAGCCCTGTTTCATCCTCAAGCGAAAATTTAGGAACGAAATTTTCGCTTGATAAATCTTATGCAGCGAAGGAATCATATTTTTAAAAAATAATGATAACATACATATATATATATATATATATATATATATATATATATATATATATATATATATATATATTTAAACATAAAATTACATTTGTAATCATCTTCTGGACACTCATTTTTTGTCACTTTTACAGAAGCGATGCTAAATTTTACTCGCATTTTGATTCCTTCCCTATATATATATATATATATATATATATATATATATATATATATATATATATATATATATATATAATGGAGTATCCAATAGGCGCAAGAAATGGACAATTCCCATAAAAGGTACAGTAATAAAATTAAGCCAGCATCTAATCACAGTGTAAATCATTTAAAGACTATTGGCTCCCTATGTCTTTTACAATAAATCGACTGTAAGAATATAGTAAAAAAAAAAATAAAGATGAATGTAGAAAGAACGCGTAGGATACAATTTGAAACGGCTGGCGCTGAGACGGAAAAAGATAAAGCAATGGGGGAAAAAAGACAATTGATTACTGGGTCCCTCGCAAAATCAGTAAACGTGTCTCAACCTGGGCTTAAGTCTCAAGTAAAAATAAACTGTTATGAATATTTGAATGGCTGAGTCTGAACGGAATTCACCGAGTGAAATAACGATCTATTTACCGTTCGATAAGTGTTGGGCTTTTGCTTGAACTAAATTTTCCGAGTCTGGACAAAGTTAATAAGTCATGCATTAAGTAAGAAAACTCTGATAACTATGAAATATGTGTGGAATTTTTTGTTTGCTTTATCTCTCACTCATTCCCTCTCCTGTCCTCACATATCTGTGTTCAAACGAGTAAAAGTTGCCTTTTGGGTGATTAATTAATTTTCACCCTGCAAAATATTTCCTACATATGAAATTTTTCGAGCTTCTCCTTTCTCTATATATACTTAAAATTGTTTATCCTGAAGAATAAATCACTTTCTGAACTAACTCTGGACTTTAAACCTGGGACCTGTCATAATATCTACACAGGATCGAATCATCCTCATTCACATAGTAAGATGTATGTGTCGTTCAAAAAGCTTTTTCTCCAAAACTGTTGCTTTATGGAATAGACTAGCAAGTTGTTTTTCCAATCACAACATTGTCCTATTCATGTCTAGTTAACATTTATCCTTCTAGTATAGACCATATATTTCATGCTTTGACCATCTTACGCTCGGACAAGACTACACAGTGACCTTGTATATTGTCTGTCTTGTATTCCCAACAGAATGAGTATAATTGTACTTGATTTAGCTACGAAATGTGGATATAAGAAGATTTAAACACTTGGAGATTGATGTATGTCCATCACAATGTTTGGGCATAGTTTCATTCGCAGATTCTTGTCAACTTCAACCGTTTTTACAATGGTTGCAGAATAAATGAGTTATCATGTTACGGGTACTCATATATTGTCTTCTTCATTAACTTTTAAAATGTTACAGAATCAGATCAATACTATTTCATTTTCAAAGATTGTTTGTATTAAATATCAAATTAAGAGAAAAAAAACTTTTCAGTTAACATGGTGCAATATTTCATTATTTCCGTAAGTGGCGCCATTTTGTTTCATGGTTAAACACAATCGACAGGATATCTTAACGATTGTCTTTAAGCATGAAACAGAGAGCCACGGCTGATTGTGGGGATCAATGCCGCTTTTGTATTTACACACTCTCTATACCTTTTATCGAACACTTTAATTTATAAATATTTTTTCAGCAATTAAATACTATGTGGTATTATTTTTCCTTTTTTAACAGTAACTTCTGATTATCAAACGTTTCAAAATTAGATTTGCTTGTTGACTGTATATTTTGATAAATTATTAATATTTTGTTTGACAAAGATTATATTTTTTTCGCCATTAACACATAAGTAGAACTTTTAAGTTTACCAAGAGTGAACCTCTTGGTAAACTAATGTAAATGTTAATACATGTTCTAAATTTTAACTCAGCACTAACATTTTTTGTAAACAAGCATATATATCTGCCCCTGTTTGAAGAACAAAATAAACATTGTGCCATTACGACAATGTGTTTATGGATTATTCCTAAAATTATTGTTGTTTTTCATCTTGGACTAATTTCGACCACATCGCAAAATCAGGCAGTTATGTTTTACGTGGGGACAAAAACATAACTACTTTTCATATAAGATGATGAAGATGATTCATGAAAGAAAGATATCTATGATGTTGAAGATTTCTAAAACGCGGGGAATAATTGTCGTGACAAAATAATTTAAAAAATGGCACCAAATTTGATAAACAATGCGCCGCAGCACCAAGTGTGACAGCTGCTACTGAAGATAAACACTTGATTGCCGCGAGCAAAAGAAATAAATGCAAAACTACTCCAGAGTTGACAGCTGAAGGTTTGAACAGCTACTAGTGTCGCTGTTAACAATGAAAACAGATTTAAATAAGCTTGTCTCAAGGATTGCATAGCCATCAAATAACACCTGTTACGGAAGGTGAATAAATATAAAAGACTGTTATGGTCCAAGAAGCACAAGAACTTCATATTGGTGAGTGTCAAAATGCAATTTGGGCAGACAAGTTTTCACGGTAAGAGGATAATTTATGTGATAAGAAAGCCAGGAGAAGAACTTAATGAAGGATGTGTGATTCCAACAGTTAAGCATGCTGACATATCTTTTATGGTGCACAAATAGTCGGAGATCGGATTCAGATAAAGAGAGCAAATATAAGAGAAAAGTATTCGGATTTTTCGAAGATAAGCAATTCCATCTCTTTTACGCATAATTGAAAAACGGTTCGACTTTCAATCAGACAACGATGCAAAATATTCTAAGAAATTATGCCTGAATAACTTCAGTTAAAACCAAAATTAAAACAAATTTTAGAAATTATAATTCGACTAATGCTGTGGTGTTCTTCCTCTAAAGAATCTATGTTAGGCTCTTCCGCCAACGATAAGATTAATAGAATAGAAACATCAGGGAACTGTGACTACACTGAACGCTAGTTCATTCGATACATTCTCACTAGTCGTGTAATAATCATCTGGTGTACTTACTTTTTAATATACGATATATCTGCAAACCTGATTTTTGTGATTGCATAACAAATTACTTGATCCCAACAGTTACCTCAATCTCTTTACCCCCCCTTCTACTGAATTAGAATGCGAAGGTCCGTCATTTACTATTCGAAATAAACTGTTGGAAAGAATGTCATTAACTTGTAAAGTAGTAATTAAGACAGTTGATTATTTTATTGACGAAAGAAATGTGATGCTGTTGTATGATTTTTTATAGTTTATAAGTGCTTATTCCTGCCAAAATATGAAACAGCCATTTTCTCTTACGTGGATTGCGAAAATAGATTCAATTTGTCTCCAATTAGAATTCAACTCCAAAAGTGGACATCTTTAGGATTTGTTAGTAATTATTTTCAAGTGTTCACAAGTCATTGAACCTAGTTATTAGCTTGTTCATATGGAATACTCGACATGTTGCATTGTAATGGGCCAAGTTCTATCTTCAATGTACTTGTGTTTGTTGTTGAAACAACTCAATGAATGCCACATTTTCCTCATTGGAAGTTATCCCTGATCTTTGAGAACGATCTCGCCTCCTTTGAATGTCTGAACAAATTTTCCTGCCAATTCCTGGGTCTTCCACATCATGAATTTCGGCAAGAAGCAAGAAAAGCGATTTGTCACCAATCATTTTCAAAGGCATGAAATAAAGAATTGTAAAAAATTACCTTTATATGTTACTAGCAGCATGGCCAGGCGTTTCCCGTGCTTGATTTAAAAATCGTACAACTCATACAGTAATCGCTTTGACATGATTTAAAATAGTTTTGCCCTTCCTTGCCTTTAAAGGAGTGCGCTTCGCCGTGCTGATGTTGTAACATGCCTTACTTCTTGACTATCTCACACAGCGAATTTTTTCTAAGCTCTATACAAAACATTAAATCTGTTGCGAAAAAAAAAATAAACAAAATGAACACAAAACGATTAGCTTTAAAAAAGGACTCGTAACTGGAAAAACCGAATGAAAAAAGGATGCTAACAAGAAATACTTTTTCACATCCAACCCAGTTCTGCAGAATCAGAATCAACGTTGATTTTAAGCAAGCGAATGAGCCAAGTGGAGTAAAGTACCATGCAGATTTAAATATTTTCCCACTTGTGACGAATACAGCTATCAATTTTTTGCATGCTAGTTAACATTCGTGTCATTCACGCTGGCCAATAGAATCTTCCTGCCTATTCGTGGCAACCATCTATAAGCTCTCACACTGGCCTGTAGAAAATGGTCGCAAACTACATGAAAACTGCCGTAGAAGCACGGTAACATCGATTATTTCCACTATCGATGGGAAATGCAATGCCGGTCTTGGCCTTCCCGCTAACTTGGAGCATGTGCATTTAAATTTTGGTGCAAATCAATCGAAAATTGCGGCCGTGCATTCATCACACACACACACACACACACACACACACACACACACACACACACACACACATCCTGTTTTATATATATATATATATATATATATATATATATATATATATATATATATATATGAAAATAAATAATAAGCAGTTCATCAACGATGGACAAATTGTATCAGAATAAGGATAAAACACATAGATAAATGTTTCCTGAAATCATCAGAGAAAATTCCCTGAAGCAGACATACTTCTATTAAGTTTACTCGACTGGGCATGTTGGTAAAAAAACTAAGAACATACGAGACATCTATCAGCACACAGTTGCCCATTGATATAACGTTTAAACTGAAAATAATTTAATCTTTAGAAAATTAATGTGTTTACGTTTAAGACACGAGATCAAGCAGATATCAAGATTTGACAAAATCTCAGCGAGACAAGGTGCATTCCTTAAACGTGAAAATAGAAGCTTCCTAAGCTGCGAAGATCACTGCACCTGTGTTGTCTATAGAATGGTGAATCAGACGGTGGCTTCTTCTACAAATTCTAACCAAACCGGAGAGTAGATCTTTTTTCTAATAACTTTTTTAATCGATAGACGTAATGGACACATTAAAAAAAAATCACGTATATAAAGAATAGAGTTAACCACTGAATAACGTGTTAAGTAACACAAACATACATAATATATATATATATATATATATATATATATATATATATATATATATATATATATATATATATATATACAGTGGAGATCAATGTTGAATGGTGATGGACTTTTTCATGCTTACACGCAATTCTCAGGTCATGTTGACCATAGCATCAATTCATCTTTACACACGCTCTATGTCTGATTTTCAGCACATTTACCGAAATATATGACATACCATACAAATATATGTTATCATATATATATATATATATATATATATATATATATATATATATATATATATATATATATATATATATTGAGAATATATATTTGAGATTATAAAGAGCTAATCCTACAATGTATTAATTACAAATATTAATGTAATTAATGGTGAATTCTTTTCGCTAACAGACTTAATATAAACATTTACTTAGTAATAATCCACTAAATGACGCGATCCTAATCTA
This sequence comes from Acanthosepion pharaonis, assembly GCA_903632075.3. NCBI lineage: Eukaryota > Metazoa > Mollusca > Cephalopoda > Sepiida > Sepiidae > Acanthosepion > Acanthosepion pharaonis. Next base: position 752,150 of record CAHIKZ030001746.1, on the reverse strand, counting down.
TAAAATTGTTGTAAGATGGGCCTGGTGTATTTATAGAGTAGTACATACTTTTGAAAACTTCATGTTCACATCGTCAGTCTCTAATTTTTTCATTAGAAACAAAACACCAAGACGAAATAAATGTAGAGCAGACCGAAATATAATGTCCAATATAATACGTTCATGGCAAACAATTGATCTACAGTAAGAAATTCCGGAAACAATCTACTAAGTCATATCACTCAAGTAATTGAACTATATACTTAGTTCATGTCACGTTAAATGGAAATCACTTACAACCAAAAATTCGTGGATTTGCCACATTACACGATCCAGACAAAACATTCGCACTTGTAATATTTGAACTATAGCGTTGCTACTTGCACGTTCCAATATTAAATAGCTGTTAATAAATAACACATTCTTAAAAAAAAAAATAAAACAAGAAACATTTTTCTGTTCAATATACATTTATTACGTCTTGAAGTTTTCTTTGTAATGGAAAAATTACAGCCTGATGATGAAAACATGAATATTTCGAAAGTACTTGCTACTCTAAAAATACACACCTGATCCATCTGGCAGATATTTTATACATAAAGATCGCTTTATTCAGTGGATTACTGGTAAGGTAATGCTTATATTAAGTCTGTTAACGAAGAGATTTCGCCATTGATTACTTGAATATTATTAATCGATTCATTGAATGATTAACTGTTTATATAGATACTTACATAAATATATATATATATATATATATATATATATATATATATATGTGTGTGTGTGTGTATGTATATATATATATATATATATATATATATATATATATATAAGTTAGCATTGTCAGGCCTGTTGAAACAGTCTATCGCCTCTGATTGTTCACTTCAATGTTTTATATGCTTTTATATTTATATTTACATACGCTCTCTCCATGATATTGAGCACTTTATTCTATAAATATAGCGCACATTACAAATATTTATTCATATATATATATATATATATATATATATATTTGGATTGGAAATAAAGCCTGATGATCCGGAGTCCTTTTAAAAGGTCTGTGGTGAAATAAATTATTACATGGAACCTTAAAGTGGTCTGTTTTTTATTTAAAGTTTATATATATATATATATATATATATATATATATATATATATATATATATATATATATATATATATATATACAATACAGAAAAACTGAATGATCATTGTATAAATGCAACCGTCGTCGTATATATTCGCAAATATAAATTTTATTTCTTGCTCGAACATATATGGATATTTGATTTTGTTCTTGACATAATGACAGATTAAATAAAATGTCTCTTGAAATATGTAAAAAAAACTACCATTATTACAAAAATTCCTTTTTGAAAGAAGGCAAGAAAAGATATTAAAGAAATTTTACTAGACAATTATTGATTATTTAGACGGTAAGCATATTGTTTATTTGTTTTTTATTTAAATATTAAATAAGAATTTAAATTAATTTTGTTTTATTTTTGAATTGATGAATTAAAATGAAGACTGCAAGTAATTATCTCTGCGGTAATTATCTCTTTAACTGTTCCAAGGCGAGTCTTATTTTAAACTTTTTAGAGATTTCCCTGCAAATATAAATCTATTGAAGAAGTCATTATTTTTAATGATAGTGTATGGAGTACAAAAAATGTCGAATCAGAAATCTTTGTTTTAACAGACAGAAATAAGCTGAAGGTGCGGCTAGGCAGATTCTTAGATTTTCAGCGATAAAAAGAAGCCGCCTGAAAGAATCCTTGTTTTTTAACAAATTCCAAATGATAAAAAAAATGCAAACATTCTTTAAATCTGTTTCAGGAAATCTTGCAATCTTTGGATCTGCAAATGAAAGCGAAAAAATAATTAATCAACTTTTTTTTTTGTTAATTTTTATAAGAGGAAAACATTTGAAAACTTTGTGCATGTCTTTTTTTCGTCTGTAAGATTTGCAAAGAAATAACTTACGTAAACGAAACAATTTCATTTGAAATGACTGGGCGGGAAAACTCAAAAAAAAAAAACAAACACCGTAAGGCGTGGCGTCATCCATAATTGTATAATGTTTTTTTTAGCAAATCTCTTAAATGCTTTTCATAAAAAAATGATAACAAAACCAAAAAATAATTTATAGCATAACATTTTTTTTTTCTGGTGATCAGAATTATTTTTCAAATAAGTTGTTTCGAAAATTATATATTCTGTAATTTTGACTTAACCCTATTAAGGTGGAGAGAAGGAAATTGAAATAAATATTTGTTAAATATATCACAGGGTTACACCGACTGGACAGTCACCATAATTTTGATACTTATATCTGTTACCGTCGGTTTTCGAAAAAAAAAATTGGTAAACGAAACGAACGGCCAGGTTAGCAACTCGGAGAGCCATGAAAATGCGAATCTTTTTTCTCTTAGATTTGCTTGTTTAATCTTGTTTCTTCCATTCGTCCATGCGTGGAATACTGTTGCCATATATGGTCTGGTGTCTCCGTTGTTCATCTCGAGGCTCTCGGCAAAATCCAATGAAGAATATGCAATGTGATCGGCCCTGACTTGCGGCCTCGACTCAAATCACTTTCTCACCGAGGTAATTTTTTTTCCCTATGTCTTTTCTATAAATATTTTCAAGGCATCCGGTCTGACGATCTATCTACACTGTTGCCCCGACTGCATAAATTTAAGCGTGCTACTAGGTTGGCACTCTAGAAAATGTCTATTCCTGATGTTAATTATGTCTCATTTTTATTTCCATTTTCTAAATAATTGGTATATGGTACCCGAAGCAATCTTTTGTATAACAACATTTCTTTTGCTGGAGATTTCCAGTACACGGTGCCACAGAGGAGGACAGCTATGACGTAACTGTTTGGTACACTTTTCCTTATTTCTAGCAAAATGTTTCTATTTCTTAGTACTCTGCTTCCCTTCTACCATATATCTTTGCTTAACCCAGTGCCTCTTCAGAATTGTGTACGTTTTTTGTTTTTCGTATCTCCGATTTGATATTAATACTTTGGTTCATCCATTTGTTAACAAACACATATTCTATTTTCTTGGAGTTGATTCTTAATCCTTTCTTCCCAGTTTCCTTCACTACTGATGTTAATTTGACCGATTCCAAGACTGTAGAAACATTTTACTCTCGAAAACAGTTAAATGTAATCGCCTCTTCTACTCCAACAACTTCTTCTCCCGCACTTCCTGAACAGTGGAACTCCCTTCCTCTTACTTGCTTCCTTTTTAGCTATAATCTTCAAAAATATAAATGTAATTTCAATCGACATCTTCCCTCGCCTTGATCCCCGTTCTTCTTTTTTATTCTTTGCTCAACCCTCTATTACCTTACTTACACTCAATGTACTCCCCTTACGTACTAGTTGCATTCCCGCCATCCTTCGGGTGGTGAATTGATTAAAAGAAATTATATATATATATATATATATATATATATATATATATATATATATATATATGATTCCTTCGCTACATAAGAGTTCTCATGTTTCAAAAACGAGAGCCGAAAACCTCAATTCAATCATTAAAAATTGAATTAAAGTATCAAGCCATGTTTCATCCTCAAGCGAAAATTTAGAAATTTCGGCTCTCGTTTTTGAAAGATGAGAACATTTATCTAACGAAGGAATGATATTTAAAAAAAAAAATAATTATAATTTAAGCTCTACTTCTGTATGGAGCACAGTTTGTTTTGTTGTTGTTTTTTTAAATAAGAACAAAAATACTAAAGAACTCCGTGTTCTTTCATATTTTTCTACATATTTGCACTAAACACAGAACTGTGTGTGTGTGTGTGTGTGTGTGTGTGTGTGTTGTGTGTGTGTGTGTGTGTGTGTGTGTGTGTGTGTGTGTGTGTGTGTTGTGTGTGTGTGTGTGTGTGTGTTCATAGAAATCTTTTGTGTGTGTGTGTGTGTGTGTGTGTGTGTGTGTGTGTGTGTGTGTGTGTGTGTGTGTGTGTGTGTGTGTGTGTGTGTGTGTGTGTGTGTGTGTGTGTGTGTGTGTGTGTGTGTGTGTGTGTGTGTGTGTGTGTGTGTGTGTGTGTGTGTGTGTGTGTGTGTGTGTGTGTGTGTGTGTGTGTGTGTGTGTGTGTGTGTGTGTGTGTGTGTGTGTGTGTGGTGTGTGTGTGTGTGTGTGTGTGTGTGTGTGTGTGTGTGTGTGTGTGTGTGTGTGTGTGTGTGTGTGTGTGTGTGTGTGTGTGTGTGTGTGTGTGTGTGTGTGTGTGTGTGTGTGTGTGTGTGTGTGTGTGTGTGTGTGTGTGTGTGTGTGTGTGTGTGTGTGTGTGTGTGTGTGTGTGTGTGTGTGTGTGTGTGTGTGTGTGTGTGTGTGTGTGTGTGTGTCTGTGTGTGTGTGTGTGTGTGTGTGTGTGTGTGTGTGTGTGTGTGTGTGTGTGTGTGTGTGTGTGTGTGTGTGTGTGTGTGTGTGTGTGTGTGTGTTCATAGAAATCTTTTCGCGGTTAATATTTAGATAGGTGACACTTTGGGTAATTTTGTTACTTCTGTCACAACAGACAAACCAATTAACTGTTCATTTAATCCGGCAAGAAATCTGAATACTCTCCTACCATCTCACTCTCCATCTATACATCACGACACGCGACTGTAAAGTCGCCCATCGAGGACTTAAATCGACGATCTAATAGTAAATCCGAAATTCCTCCATGCATTATAATTTTTAAGCCTGAGTACGGATTTACATATATTCCGTTCAAGAGGATCTGGATCTCGAAATTTTTAACAGCTTTATCAGTTGGTTTGTGATAACTTGTAAATTTATGAGCATAGAATAAATGTCAATCATTTGAGATTAAGGATTAAAAAGACATTGAGCTCCCAACTAATAAATAAATATATTCCTGAAAATCTATCACATTTCAGAAATACGTTATATTTGGTAATATCAGTTGACGGTCAAATAGATCCGCAAGATAAGGCTAAAAAGAAGGACGTGGCTGAGTCCATTCGTTGGGCCGTGAATTGGCTAATCAGCAACTGGGGAGAAGAGATTTCCTTGTAAAAAAGAAGGATCCACTCCTAGATTATTCAGTTTTGACATAGAAACGAGGAAATGAGATTTCAGAGTTTTCCTCTCACTCTGTCTTCTTCGTCAAGGAATCGGCAACATATCCCCGCTGGTAACAGTAGATTTTATAACACGGGTCTCATTATGTTGTAAAATTCTCATTACAAACTTTCGCCCGGGGAAGAAAATAGTTTTTTGACTTTCAGTAAAAAATTGAAACTGTGTATTTCTGAGGTATTCGCCTGTAGACAAACGATATGTATATAAGCAATGACCATAGGTTACCGAACACCAGTTTGATGATGTGACTTTAAAGATTTTTATTTAGTCATATAAATGACAACTGTGATTCGAGATAAAAAAAAGTCCTAATTCCTTTATACTGCATTAAAATTCCTTCAGAAAATATGTAAAATAAAAACTTCTTCAACACTTTATTTGCATTGCTTGTAGTTGACAAAAGCAACTAATGTAGATATAATGACACAAAAGATGTGAGAAAATCATAATATTTAAATAATTTATGAAGGGATTTATTTATTTATTTATTAATACGTCAGATTTTATTACCTAAACGACATTTTTAGTGAATACACATGAGCACCTCTTCCTGTTAAGAGAAACTACCTTTAGGCAGCTATGATGTGCCTCGCTGATCTAACAAGTGTGACAGAGATTTCAATTCTATAATAAGATTTCTTGAATATTCAGCCCGGTAGATAAAAATAAATAAATACAGGCAAAAATATTAAGCGCTGATTCCCCCAACGGCATCTGTAATTCAATAATTAAACTTCTTTCCATTAACACTTTTTTCTTTTATATTTGTATTTCCGCGTCTTTGCACAAAGTTTTTTTTTTTTTTTTTATCCATTATTTCAATTTCCAAGATTTACCTTAACATCCCACTGACTCAGGTTGTAACACAAGGTCGGTTTTTAATGTGGGGTCCAAGTTGGTCTTAGCTAGCCTGAGCTGGTTATAGCTTGTCTAAGCTTGTCAAAGCTTGTCTAAGCTTGTCAAAGCTTGTCTAAGCGGACCATAACTGGTTATAGCTTGTCTAAGCTAGTCATAGTCGGCCATACCACCTCTACGTAACAGATGTCACGCAACGGTCAGGGGAACTCAACGAATGGAAAAAAAAGCCTATAGCACGGAACAGATACTACATCTGCGGCATCCATCCGGAGGGGAAAACTCACTTCTACTCCTCTGCCAATCCCTACAGAAGAATCCGGAAGAAAAGACCCCCCACCATTATTTCTATTCCTATTTATAATAACTTAGACGTTGTTGTTTATATATCAAGATTTGTTAATTATGCATTCCTGCGCTTTCGAATTAAATTGCGAGAGTTTAGAAAGCGTGGGTCTCACGTAGCTGATTACAAGATGCTGTTGGGGAGTGGGCAAATACGAGCTCGAATTTCATCCGAATATAAAGAAAACAAGAATCAGGAGATGCAGTTACAAATGTTTGGAATAATGAAAATAATTATACTCAGATTCCCAGACCACTTTGTGTACTTATTTTTTTTATGTTGATATTTTGATTCTTGTTTTCCTCAAATGTCGCTGTAAGAAAACAAATAAAGGAAACAACATAACTTCATGAGTAAAATAAATTTGAAATAAACTGTAGATAATAAGCATTTGCGCCTCATAAATCACTGAACTTTAAAAAAAAAACCTTCTGATTCCTAGACAAGTTTTCAATTTTAATTTATTATCAATTTGATATGAATGAGATGACAGGAAAAAAAACAAACAAAAAAAAACTAAATATGAAGATTAAAAGTTAAAATAATTATATTTTGTTCGACAATGTTGATTACAATTTGTAAACATTTTTTAATGAAATATTCGAAGATAAATCCGAAAAAAAAATAACTGCAAACTGAATGAAGAAAATAGTTTTCAAATTATATTAGTAAATATATTTACAAAAGTCTACATCGGAAGTGAACAAATCTAAAACAGCTAAAATGAAAATAAGTACATTACATTATAGCAGACATCCAAGAAAACATGTCTAATCTACGGCTATTTTATACTATTCAAATTTCATGCTTTTGCCTGTGGAAGACAACAATTAATCTTGTATTCTTAATTAAATCTTTTCAAAATAAGGAAATGTGTCATGGTTTAAATGAAAAACGGAAAAGACAAAAACGAAAATGATCATTGCCTAAATCCTTGATATATGTTTCATTTTATTTCAATTATTTTGTTTTAATCAAATATTATGATTGATGGCCTAATCATACTTCCTATGGCGTATATGACAAGACTGTATAAATTTAGTATATTTTCGTTTTAATCACTTCAGCAATTTGACATTATTAGTTTGTTTCTTATAATATCCCTTAGATCAAATTTGAATATCGAATTCTGTATAAATGAGAACAGTCAAAATCTGATGAACAAAGCTGGTAGATTTAACTCACCTCGAAGTTTCACGCATAGCAAACTTCCTACTCAATACTTTATGTGTAAAAATGGAATCAGTTATATAATATAAATATCAGGATAAAATTAAGAGAAAATGCTTCTGAAAGTTCGTTCGTATTAAATATTTTAATCTTTGGAGCGATACGGAAAGAATCCTGCCTTTGTGTTTGTGCAATGTTTAGCAACTAAAAAGTTGTTTACAATATAGCAGATGTAGAAGAAAGGTAGAATGTACAAAAACGAACGTGATGATAAAACAAAAAAAGTTATATTATGCTAAAATGAAGAGAAATAATTGAAAACGTAAAAGAAAGGATAGGTTGAAACATGCAGTAATAATAATAAAAAAAAAACGTAAATTAAATTAACCAATTGTATGGGAACCTATAAAAACTCTGTGTGCAGTGTGGCAGGAAACTTAAGTTGAACTTATTAAAGGGGCAAAATGGTATAATAACAATGATTAATGTACAAACTGTTTACTAAAGATTTATCAAGAATTGGCAGTTTTCGATAACCGCAATTAATTCACATCTGTGAAGGGCCCCTATGATCGCTGAAGCAACGATAGATAATTTCTGTCCAAATTCGTCAAGGGAATAGCAAGGAATCCAGTGCCCTTTGAACCTGTAATTAACATTTAGATCACGGATCACCAAGAGACATATTGTCTTGAAGGACGAGACTAGATGGTTACGTACCAATGACCTCTCTTCTCAGGTTTGCGGAACGTGGATTTATTCAACGTAATTTTAAATAATCTGAAAATGATACTAATGATTCCATTGTTGCTAGGAGCTATGAAGGACTTGCTCAATTATTGGATATATGAATTTTATGCCCAAGGATATGATATTCTAGAAGAGAATTTGAACGGGTCTTTCTCATTAAAGCAATGTATTCAGCTATTGTATAATTCTTGCTAAAATCAATGTACACATTCATTCTTGCCATCAGATATTATATATTTAAAACTCGTAGTTTGTAGTTATTTACATATTGAGCTTCTTTAATTCTTTCATGACTTGTTTATTTCTTTTTCTATGCCATGAACAATCATTGTAAACAAGCTAGTATAGTTCTTAATTATGAGGAAGAATGCGTTCATTTGGCAACAAATAAATTCGTTGGCCCATCTACACGCACCGTTAACCCCCGATCGATTCTTTTCACATCCTCTTCAGCATTAAGGTCTATTAACTTACTGTATGTGCCCCATAAGTGTGGGGTATTCCAGCAGAATAATGAAACGTGCCGTTTGGTCAAAGTTTACCAGACTGTCTTGAGGAACTATCTGGAGATTTCCTGTAAATTGTACAAATTTAGCAACACGTTTCCCAAATGTGATACGTACTGAAGAGGTTTAATCACATGCACGATTGTAGTTACAAAGATGAAGAAACTGTGGGTGGCTATCAGTACAGAATTTTTGAACAGCTTTACAGATATCTCCAATCGATTTGTGAAATAAACGCCACTTTGTGAGGATGCACCTCGTAGGGCCAGGAAGGATATTATACGATAAAAGCGGCACATACAATAGTTTTTGTCAAGTCTAAAATAAAAGTATTTTCTTAGGATTAACAACACCAACGAAACCGAATATTAATTCATGATCTGTCAATTTATAATCGTTTCGCACTTATACCTTAATCAAAGATATGGAAGCTTACTTTCCTTTGGTCTGTATGTTAAACAACGTGTGTCTGAGCTCTCTCGCCTAAATTGGCTACAATTCTAGAAAAATGAGAATGGAAGTATAGTTAATCGAGAAAGCAACAAGAAACCATTATCTGTATGTAGAAACTTCATGTGACTTTTTACTTTTGGTATTACGACATCAGAGATGTGGACATCTCTATTATCAACTCAGGAGTGTCTTTTAATACTATTTTTAGGTTAAACATGATAAAAATTAACTCAAAATCGAATTGTTATGAAGTATGATTAAGGAAACGTATAATATTTTATTAAATTCTGATAAGAATACTTGTACAAGTTTTACTACGTAAAATGATCATTTGAAGAAAGAGACGGAAAAAAGCATTAAACATCAACTCCAAGGATACAGAATATGTGGTTGTTAACAAATGGATGAAGCCAAAGTGTTAATTGCACATCGGACATGCAAAAATCAAAAAGGCACACAATTCCGAAGTGGCACTGGGATATCCAAAGATAAATTGCAGGAAGGGAGCAGAGTACTAAGAAATAGAAACACTTCGCTAAAAATAAGCAAAAGTGTACTAAACTGTTAGATCATAAGTGTCGTTTTGTATGGCAGCGTGTACTGGAAATCTACTCAAAGAGTTGGAGCAACATAAATGTGGTTTTACCAAATGTTGCTGATGATACCATGAAGCGATTATGTAGAAAATGGAACCAAAAGGAAACATATTTAACATCAGCAATAGACAGTTGAAATTTCTAGGACGTATGTAATACTTTTGGTATTACGATATCAGAGATGTGAACCTCTCTATTACAAATCCAGATAGACAGCAAGTGAATTAGAGTAAAACAACGCATAACCTAATTAGTGAGCATGAATAAATGGAAAACAGAAAAGGGGTTTAAGAGATATAAGGAAAACGCCAAAATTATTAAGAACTACAAAGGACAGAAAATTGTGGAGACTCATCATCGTCATCATCTTGAGTGGAAACCGCAAATAACGAAGCTTTCTTGATCCCTTCGATATTCTTCTTGCAATGATTCGAGGAATTCTGTCTTCATTCTTCGTATATCAGATTTGTACTATAACTTCTTTGTTTGTGTGTACATACTAAGTTCTTCGGGATTCACTTTCTAGGTAAGGTTAACGCAAAGACCGAAATCATGTGAGGATCGATTATGAATGTGGCGTTAAACGGATTCAGCTGCCTTCATTGATAATTCACTTCTTGTGATTTTGCTTTTCGTTTCTAAGGAAGTAAAAGTACAATTAATACAATCTTAACGACCGGGTTCCGGTCGAACCAGCTGATCACTAAACGAGCTCGTCTCTAAATGAGCTGATCATTAAACGAGCTGGTCGCTAAACGAGAAACCGTATATGACTATTATATGGAGTATTCTACACTCGTGCACCTTTTGTAACATCTGTGATTTAAATATTAGATTTTCAGGAAAATAATCTCAAATTTTACAGTAAACCTTTTATATTTGTTCTAATATTATAATATTTTTCCCATAATTACATTACTTAGTCCTCATGAGAAATATGACCTATTAGTTTTTGTATGAATCTCTTTCAAAATGTCCCTTAAAGCATTATATAGCCCTCATGTTTAACATAGAAAATGAAAAGATGTTTTATTTTTGTTTGAATCTACTTCTCAAACTATTGATCCATTGGTGATTGGCTATTAAAGGTGTTATAGGGATACGCATCTTAAAGATAAGTGAGTTAAAAGAATATATATGAAATTCACAATCAATATCTGAAAACATTAGCCGACTGAAACACACGTCAAAATGAGAGCTATCTCACATAGTGGATGTTAACATTTCTACAATATCAGACCATCTGAAGAAATTGTTTAATATTCAACCTGAACTCAGAGAAAGACAAATACCTGTATTCTGATTCTGCGATATTCCCGTGATATTTTCCTTTGATAAATAGAAACCTTTGATGAGAAATGGATCCTTTATTACAATCGTAAACGATCGACTCATCAACTTCAACATGACGAAATGTCCAAAATCTTTCCAAAACCAAAATTGCACCAAGAAAAGATTATGGGGAATATCCGCCATTAGCGTTTGCTGTTACAGCTTTCTGGACTCTAACGACAGTATTACTGCTGAAGGTTTTTGCTAGCAACTTGGTGAAATGCACACGTAAGCAAAATAAGACTGGCACTGGTTAATCGACAAGACATAATCCCTTATTTCTCCCTCATTCTTACCAGGAAAACCCTCAACTGACTTTGGGATACAAGACCCTTATTCACCATATTCTATAAATTTTTTAATCAATCAAATGAAATACTGCATTTAAAGATTACTTGGAAGTAATGTATTAACATATTGTTTAAATGCATTAATTCATGAATAACAATCCATTCTTAAATAGATATTCATTCTAAGAGCAGCATAATATTTATACAGTAGGGTAGAATGGTAAACTGTAAAAAGTTGGTTGATTTCTTTTTTTTATTTAGCGGCATATCAAAACCTCTGTGGGTTATTTAATATGAAATCTAAATATTTTTTATACAATTTTATTTTATTATTTTCAATGGTTTATTGATACAAGTATTAGTAATTAACCTATAGTTGGAGGGAGAATAAATGACTTCTTGCCTTTTCCGAGCATATTTCTACGTAAGTGATTATAACGAAATCAACGGGAACTCTGCTTCCCAAATAAAAATTCCTTACGACTACTCTACCAGTAAATCGAAACTTACAGGAGGTGATATTTCCAAGCGACACCCGAATAGGAAATGAGCAGGTTCGACGTTGCTTAACTTCGATGCTCTTAAAGAACCGTTGTTTCAAAGTGATGTGACCGTAAGACGTAGTAAAAAGTGACTAAATTGAAACATATTTCCATATTATGTACATTACTACGGCTTGTAGATTCTGAATACAATACTATTAAACTTTTATTTTTCACTTTCTTTCTTTATTCATTTTGAATTGTTTTGATTCATTTTGAAGAAAGAGAAAACAAATACAATCAATTCGTTCTTACAATAAACCCAACCAACTGGTTATATTTTCTTTCATTTTAGAATTGTTTTGGTATTTCATTTAAATTCTGTATCTGATCATAAAAGCAAGTTATGATTCAGCAGGTATGTCCTTAGGTGGGAGATTTTTTTTATTGTTTATTTTTACAACTTACATTGACCACACAAAGCCAGATAAGAATTACTGAATTTACCAACTATTTTCTTTCTTAAAACACAGGAAGAAGGCCGGGAAATACAACAGTAAAAAATATAACAATTTCAAAAAGAAGACGAGATAATAAGCTGAGATAACCCATTGTGTAAAATTATTTTTCGTACAGATAATTTCCAATAATTGCAACCAATTAAATATCAAGTTTAAATGTCTTTTATTGTTCTTTAACCTTGTCAAACTAGAATATTTAATGAAGTAAATAGCACTTACATGTTACCTTGCTATAACTAAAACTCTACAAAATTGCAGAGACAAGTTCGCATGGGGTATTTCTCTAATTAGCTTATAGCCACTAAGACTTCTACGAGAATCGAACTAGATCCTTCTACCCGTGGATAAATGAGAAAAGCATGCCGTAATTAGGGGCAAAATCTCAATAGGTAGCCGAAGACAGAAAACATATTTGCATCGATAATATTCATGCTAGTTTCATTATTACCTCTTCAGAATGCTCATGCATGCTTCCGTGCTAAGCGTAACAGTGTTGATAGATGTGGCGCAGAGTGAACTATGGTCAATATCTTAAAGAGTTGTTCGAAAACATTGTCAAGTTCATTTTGAGGATGTTACATTGTCAATTTGCAGTATGCAAAGTCATTTCGCTCTACCTTACATCTAATTCCCCGGAAAATAATACTGCAAAGAATGAGAAGCCTTTGCCGAGGTTTCGTCTCTATAGATGTCAACTACTGAAACGATCAAATTGTGATACGCGTACAAAGTAGATTTTTATTTGATTTCCAGCTAGCATTCTATTATGGTTCATAGTTGTGATTGTCGTGTACAGTAACAAAGTGAAATAAGGAAAGCATTTTATGGGCTTCCCGTCCTTTTGCGTTTGACCGTAAATAAAACAATATGAAATGACTTAACCTCTTTCAAATTCTGATTCATGAAATGAAGCAGGATTATTTTTTTAATACTTCAAGCATTTTAGAAGACCACTGCTTCTATGATACTTTTTAATGATTTTACTCCAAGAAAGGCGATAATGCCACTAGTACGCAAAGGGTTAATTGGAGTAAAAACTGAAGAGAAGACAGGTGAGAAGTGCGAGAAAACAAACTGCTGGATTCAAAATTGCGTTGGTAAGAAGGTATCAACTTTTGAAATAGAGGCCTTGAAAACTAATGGAGACCTTCGGTTAAACATTTGGTACTCAAAAATATAAACACATCGTTTAACCATCTCATGAATGAGCGCATCACATGGCAGAGCCCAGATAACCTAACAAGAAGGTTCTTGACTTGAGTATCATGGACTAATGAATTAGGCAATTTGTACCAGAAATTAGATCATACAAACCTAGTTTGAATCTGATCATAGACGAAAATGTGTGTATCTGTGTATGTATGTCTTTGTTAGCCTGATCGGATGTTGTTTATGCGTTTCCTCAATTTTCATCCGATTTCGATGAATGTTTTTAATAGATAATTCTTCAGTGCCGGAATTGAGTCCAAATTGTTGACGACAATGGCTTTCCACTAATTCCTGCCTATTATAACACTCAGCAACGTTTTACTATTGACTATATGTTCTTTGATATATATCTTTCATAAAATTTTAACAAAATAAAGGCTTTAAATTATTACAATAATATTATCTATATCTAATATTCTCAAAATGTGTGTGTGTGTGATCGAATGTTGTTTATGCGTCTCTACAGTTTTCATCCGATTTCGATAAAAGTTTTTGTTTGATAGATAATTCTTCAGAGCCTGTTTTGAGTCCGAATTACACATTCCCCTTCTCTCGGCCAAGAGTTTAATCTCACTCAAGTGAGGTTACCATTTCTGTTGCATAAAGTTTTAAGGCGTTGCCTTCATTGTCGTTTATAGCTGTTCCCAATTTGATTTTTTTTATTGTCCTACAAGTTTTTGCCTCGCATTCACCGTAGTAATAAGTAAGCTTTCTTTTTTATTGTTCAACATTTATTTTCCAAACTTTCCTAAATTTATTCGAGATTAGTGATCCCTGTAGATTTACAGCGTTCTCTTCTGGCATTTTCCCATGGATTCCATTTGACAATTCATACTTTGCATAAGACATGCCACTAAAGAAAAGAACTTTCCTAAGTCGCAAAACCGCTGCCGCCAGGTCCGCCATGCGAATAAGAGATAAATATTCGTCTTTAGAACGTTTAGTTTGCCTGTCTCAAAATGCCTCTCAGGACGCTTCAATCAGTGCCGCTGCGTCCGAGATCAACGTAGCCATCGGCCTTCCAGAAGAGCATACCTGAACGCTTCTGCACGCGAGGCGAAAAATGATGATCAAAGAACTCAACGGCTGAGGAGAAACGCCGCTTCAACTGCTGCTGTGCGAGAAGCTGAATCTGCTGACAAACGGACTCTAATGGCTGTGGAGAAAAGCCTCCTCAACTGCTGCTGGACGTGTGGCTGAAACGAGATTGAGAACGCAAAAACTGAACTTTTCACCCCGCTTCAAATTTTAACCTCCCCCATTTACAGATCTGCCACAGTTACACCCAATTGTTTTTACTAATATTGATTTTCGGTTGGGCTGTCTTTAAACTTAATCTGCTCCAAATGTACGGTAAAAATGTCCAGTAATGAAACATTCGGTCGAAGATGGGTTATACTGTTAATTGTAAATAAGCTGACAACACCAGGAAAATACTTAACTCATTTCCGCCAACACAACGTAAAGGGAGTAGAGTATAGCATCTCAACATTTACAAATGATACAGTAACTATACCATTCAGTGATAAAGTATAGTCCAAATTGATTTCAGTAGATCTTGAAAGAAACAACTTAGAATAATCAAATATACTTATTATATTTGTTGTGGATTCCCAGATGAATTCGGTCTCCATAAAATGACAAACGCAATAACTAAATATAAGAAATAAAATGTATTTACACAATCATACAAAGGGTAATACTATTAGTAAATCCAAGAACGCGGTTAGTAGCAAATACAGATAAATATATACAGTCTCGAAGTAGGACTTTCTTAGAGTCTACGTGCTTGTAACTGAATTCTACAAGAGGTTACCTCACACTATCTCCGTTCGTATATTCTCTCTCTCTCTACGTATATCCTCACTCTCTCCGTATATCCTCTCTCACTGACTGTCTAACCCTGGGTATTTAACGGCAGCACTCCAAGTAACACTGATAGAGTCCACTTATATGAAAAAGGGGTCGACCCCATAACACCTCCCTTCTTAGATCCCTTTTTTGTGTGTGTGTGGGGGGGCATATTTTTAATTGCCGATGCCCTCTCTGGGTCCGGTTTCCTGCCATTTTCATTTATTATCTAACCTAAATATTTAATTTCATTTAGAAAAAAAAATCACACTTTTCTCCTTTTACATTGAAGCCGAAGTCCTGAAGTCTTCTAAAAACTTCTTTTATGTGTGATGTGTGCTCTTCAACATTGTCGCTCTTAAGTAGAATATCATCCAGATAAGCGGTCACGAAATTCTGACCCGTGAGCATTGTGTCCATCGTTTGCTGAAAAATTGCAGGTGCAACTTTTATTCTGAATGGTAGTCTGCTGAATTTGTACAACCCTTTGTGCGTATTAATGCAAATGATTTTCGTACTCTTTTCTTGTACTGGGATTTGTAGATAAGCCTCACTAAGATCTATTTTTGAAAATATCTTACCGCCGTTGAGCTTTGTAAATATGTCCTCTTGGCTCGGTAGTGGGTAATGGTGGTCTTTTATTGCCTTGTTGAGTCCCGTCGAAAAATCTGCGCATACGCGAATTTCTCCTGACTTCTTTTTTACATACACCACCGGCGTTGCCCACTCACTAAACTCTATTTTTGATAGAATCCCAGTTTGTTCAAGTCTCTTCAATTCTTTTCTATTTTTTCTATAGTATCGAACGGTACATTTCGCTTATTTTTAAAAATTGGTTGGACGTTTTCTTTTAAATCTATTTTGGCCTTAAATTTATTGCATCTTCCCAACCCGCTTGAAAATACTTCAGGAAATTGATTATATAATTCCTCCTTCAATTTTATAGTATCTGATGGTTCAACCTCTAACTTTTTGCAAAATGAGCTGATAGGTAGGTCACAAACGTTGAACTTCTGCATCCAGTCGATACCTACTAGATTTTCAGTATCTTTCATGACGTATATCTTTTTTTTTTAGTTTTTTGTTTTGCCGTGAAATTTAACATTCACGATTATTTCTCCCTCAAATTTTATTCGTTTGCCTGTAATCGATTTGGCAATTCTTTGAGTGTGTAAGATGGTAGGTCTGTTGAGATTTTTCCGTTTCTGTAAGTTGATTATCGTGAGGTCGGAACCTGAATCCAGTTGTAATTTAATCTTTTTATTTAAAATTTCCAGTTCCACATATTTCCTTACAATGGTGTTGTCATCCTTATGCATCCTTGTGACTCTTATCCTATTAGTACTTTTTCTATTTCTACATTTGGATGCCTTGTGTCCTTTTTTCCCATATTCAAGTCATTTTTATATCTGAAGCGGCAATCATTGTTCCAATGTAATCCTCCACATCGATAACATGCTGATGGAGGGGGCTTATATTTGTTTTGATATTCTTTATAATTTGTCCTGTATGTTGTACTTTTCTTCTTATTATAAAATTTTCTTTTTCTTTCCGGGGAGAGTGAGAATCTTTTTTCATTGTAAAATTATAGTTTTCGTTCTGGACAGGGTGAAGAACGTAGACTTTTGTTTAACTTACGTATATGAGAATAAGCTGATTCTTCAATGTCGTTTGCGTCTTTCATTATGCTTAAACATCTCTGGCAATCTTCCGATAATTGCTGTAATGTTAGACCCGTTTCATTTTGTAATTTTGCAAGCATTCTTCTGCGCATTTCGCTATCTTTTGTAGAAACTAACCCTTTAACAAAGATGAGACATTTGAAATAGTCCGTGGTTAATTCGGCTAGTTTGAAGTCGTCACAATGTTTATTTACGATTGCGGCAAACATGGAATAATCCTCATTATCGCCCTTTACAAGGTTAGGTATTTCCACCTCCTATGGAAGAGTGATGTTTTGGGACTGAAGAGTTCTTTAAGACATGTCACTGCTTCGTCAAACGATAATTCGTTCGTCTTTTTTGGTAAGATATAATCCACGAACTTTGTATATTCTTCAGTTCCTAATTTTCTAAGAAATAGACGTAGCTTTTTTGCTTCTGTCCAATTTCGACAGTCGATACCTACTAGATTTTATCTATGTTAATGATGTCTTCATGTCTTCTGAAGTAATCTCTAAAATTTCTGTCCTCATCTAGAGAAGATTTGACAATCTCTATGGTATTCCACACTGCGTCTTGCGAAAATGTTGCTTCTTTTTCAATATCTAATTGCTTGTTGCCCGTGACATTCAATATTAGTTCCTGGATCTCTGTTTGTCTATCTTGATTTTCCTTTTGCGTTTGTAATAATTGCTTTTGCCATTTTTCTTGTAGCTATAACTGTTGATCATTTTGGTATTTTTGCAATTGTAATTGTTGCTCATTTTGGTGTTTTATCAGTTCTACCAAAATATTTTTAAAATCTTCCATGATAACTCAATTTTATGTATTTTTACTCCTCGAAATTGTTTGTCGCTAATTTGTTGTTGGACGACGAGGGAAGGATTTTTCTATTTCTTCTTTTCGTGTGAGTTCGAATCGCTCGAAGCCAATTTGCTTGTTGGACGACGAGGGAAGATTTTTCTTTTGTTGATTTTTTTCTTTTCCGCTTGGGTTCGAATCTTCTTCGCCAAGTTGTTGTTGGATGACGAGGGAATATTTTCCTTTTGTTGATTTTTTGTTTTCCGCGTGTGTTCGAATCCTGGTCGCCAAGTTGTTGTGGATTCCGAGATGAATTCGGTCTCCAAGGAATGACGAACGCAATAATTAAATATAAGAAATAAAATGTATTTTCACAATCATACAAAGAGTAATACTCTTAGTAAATCCAGGAACACAGTCAGTAGCAAATACAGATAGATATATACAGTCTCGAAGTAGGACTTCTTTAGAGTCTACGTGCTTGTAACTGACTTCTACAAGAGGTTACCTCACACTATTTCCGTTCGTATATTCATTCATTTCTCTCTCTCTCTCTCTCTCTATATATATATATATATATATATATATATATATATATATATATATATATATATATATATAGACTGTTTAACTCTGGGTATTTAACCGCAGCACTCTAAGTAACACTGGTAGAGCCCACTTATATGAAAAAGGGGTGGACCCATAACATTATTTGTATTATATTAAGCACATGTGACGATACAAAAGCACCTCGAAAGGAATCGATGCACTTCTGAGACGGCAATCCTGACTTTATTAAGATTGATGGAAGAAAGAAACAAATTTAAAAGAGGACGAAAATAGTGGATACTTAAATAAATATGAAAACTGAATATTCAACTTCTCGAGTAATTTGCAAATGAGATTAATGGAACCAAGCGGAATATACAGCTTGTTTAATTATGTAGATAAACACTTAATATGATACATTCAAAATCCCTGCAAATGAAATTTCCTGATTGTAGAAATCACTACGTCCTATTTCATACAATGTGTGCAGAGACAGAAAATATACCAATATGCATCGACTCTATCATTTGCTAAACAAACAACAATGAACATACTCTAGAGAAAATAAAGAAAGCTATTAAAAATAATGAATATTTTAGGTTGAACTTTAAAAAAAACAGCTTACATTCCTCGCGAAATCATTAACAAGCTTCTCAGTTTTATGTAAGTAAAATTAAATCAGAATCGTGGCCGCAAGATGTGGGGTTTATTACGCATTAAAAATAAGAAGCCAGTCATCAAGAACCACACAGAGATAACTCAATTGGATCTATTGTGGTTAAATTATTAATGTTCTTTATATTAACTCTCAAAATATATCAGATAATTGCATCACACTCTAACTGTATATTGAACCTCTGCTATATTTACCTCAGAGTAGCATCTGAACATTAACAGAGATTTCCATGTTCCGAATCAACAGAACGAATATTTCTAATAGAGAAACTTTATAGCTCAACAAACTCTATATGGGAATATACAAACCTCACCAGAACAGCACACTTATCTTTTTCAGGACAATAAACTTCAACGCTTAAAAAACTGTTCTTTTCAGAATAATATACTTGTCCTTTTCAGGACAATACACTTCACTGTCCAGTGTAAACTACACATGCATCCTGGGTAAAACGGTAAAACTACATCCAACAGCAAGGCCTCTGATCAGGAGGTTTTGAAGAGCGTGGAACCACCTCTTAATTGCTGGTGTTCCTAGGTCCACCCTGGCCCGGGGTTATAGCACCTTTTAGGGTCCCAGCTATTGGCAAATAGTTAACCCCCAAACTAGGGTCAAAACACTATGGTTTTAATATTAGAAATACTTTGTAAAAATTTATTACCAGAAATATATTTTTGAAAAACAAAAGTTTCAAGTAATAGATTTTTGTAAAAAAACAAAACAAATATGACCAGCTATATGTTTTTTGAAAAGAATATTACCAGAGAATGAAAAATATTACCAGAAATAGATTTTTTGAAGAAAACAATGTTACCAGAAAAAAATATTCCCAACAATGAAAATTTTGTCGGCATTAAATAATCCAAAACCCGTAAATGCCGTAAAACAAAAGAAACCAAATCAAACTTTAACTATTACATTACTCTCATTTTCAGAACAGCACACCTTTCTTTTTCAGGAAAATAATCATCAACAATTACAAAACTGTCCTTTTCAGAACAGCACACGTGTCCTTATCACGACAACACTCTTCAACGATTACAAAACAACAATATTTTTCAAGAATAAGCAAAACTGTAGTTCTCAGAACCACGCCCTTCTCACCTTCAACCGAGTGCGATAGATAGATTTTCGCCATATGTCCGCTAAAATTAAAATAACCCTGTCATTTTAGCAGATATATTTTCCAAAATTATACAAGAAGATCTTGAAACAGGAAAACGGTCTCCTTGTTTATGTTGGTTAAAGCTGTCATAATTCTTGCCTTTAGATCATCTTTGGTGTTACAAATAGATTTTTGGAGTCTCTCGCACATCTGAACCCCACACATAATAATCAAGATGTTTCCAGTCATCAGAGTTAGGTAGCCAGTTGTAAGGTGTGATGTGTTCGTAGAAATTGTCTGAGAGAACTTACAGAGTTCTCCTACTTTTGTAGCATGGAGCAAATTCCTGTTGCTTGACGTAGTTTTTTCCAGCAGCCATCCACTTGAACCAGAGCAGAGACAATATTGATGTCCGTAATCACCATTAGACTCATCCAACAATTTCCGAATCCTCTGCACAGGCATTAGATTGACACCCAAATACTTTGAAATCTTCCTATTAGAGCTTCCAGCGCACATGCCAATAAGTCATGTGCTTCCAAATTACTAGCGGAGTGAATTGCCGCATACTGCACTTTTTATCACAAACGATAACCAATTGACTATTCTATAGAGTGATGTAGACAAAATCAAAAACATGCGAAGCGCTAAATTATGATTATAATATAGCAGCAATTTACCCATCGCAACCTGTTCATGTGAGATATATTTTTTGCTTACTATTTTTTCTTAAATATATTTCCATCGCTACACAGAAATTTCTTTGTTTACAAACTGAAACTTCAATCCAAATATAATCCAAAAAGTAAACTTAAAATCGAGATTTCGTTCCATTGTCATGCGATGTTGTGGAATTCAAGTTTAATTTTTATAATTAAAGTTTGTGACTGAAACTTCACTTAGAAATATAGAAATTTCTGTGTCGCGATAGAAACATTTTTTTTTAAATAATTAGAATATTAAGCTCTACTCTTGCATCGAGCTCATTTTTTAATAAAAATAAATGACTAGAACTCTGTAACATAAATCTCACTGTTTTATCGTATTATTTTAATATATGAGTATATCTATCTATCTATCTATCTATCTCTCTCTCTCTCTATATATATATATATATATATATATATATATATATTATATATATATATATATATATATATATATATATATAATATATAATAAGTATGGTCTGGCGTTGCCGTGCTTGATGTAAAAAATCGTACGACTCATACAGCAATCGCTATCACTTGATTTAAAATATTTTTGCCCTTCTTAAAAAGAGTGCCCTTTGCCGTGCTGATGTTGCTACATGCCTTACTTCTTGCTTATTTCACACTGCGATTTTTTTCTAAGCTTTATACTAAACATTAAATCTGCTACAAGAAAAAGAACTAATCAAAATGAACAAAAAACGATCAGCTTTAAAAAAGGACTCGTAACTGGAAAAACCGAATGAAAAAAGAATGTTAACAACAAACACTTTTTCACACTCAATCAAGTCTTGTGGAATCAGAATCAACGTTGAGTTTAAGGAA
Organism: Acanthosepion pharaonis; assembly: GCA_903632075.3. NCBI lineage: Eukaryota > Metazoa > Mollusca > Cephalopoda > Sepiida > Sepiidae > Acanthosepion > Acanthosepion pharaonis. The sequence continues at coordinate 730,363 of CAHIKZ030001746.1, read as the reverse complement.
ACGTATGAGCAAATTGGGGTAAAGTGCCATGCAGATTTAAATTTTTCCCACTTGTGAGGAATGCAGCTATAGAGTTTTTTTGCATGCTAGCATGCAAGTTAACATTCGTGTCAGTCAGCTGTTGGCTCTCCTGCTGGTCATTAGAATCTTCCTGCCTATTCCAGGCAGCCAGCTATAGGCTCTCACTCTGGCCAGTAGAAAATGCCCGCAAACTACACTAAAACTGCCGTAGAAACAAGAAAATATCGATTATTTCCACTATCGATGGGAGTTGAGAAATGCAAAATCGGTATTGGCTTTCCCGCTAACTTGGAGCATGTGCATGCAAATTTTGGTGCAAATCCGTTGAAAATTGCGGCCGTGCAATCGTTACACACACACACAACCACACACACACATCTTGCCTTTTATAGATATATATATATATATGTGTGTGTGTGTGTGCGTGTTTGTGTTTGGGTGTGTGTGTGTAAAGAGGGAGAAAGAAAAAATAGAGAGTTGAACAGTGAGTGTGTGAGTGACATGTATAATTTTCTTTTTTTTTAAATACCATGTTAGTTTTGGGTGAAAGTATTGTAGATCACCACAGATACGTGTTCATTATTCTCTGTAAATTGCCATGTCTCCTAAGGAAAGATTGTGGTTTGCGTTGTATTATTTGGAATCCAGTGTAAACTATCTGTGAGACTAGCTCTTATCAAAATCTAGAGTGCAAAAACCACCCGACTATTTAACCTATAGATGGAGCAAGATGTGCATTAATGCGAAATTGAACTGTATAATCCATGTTACCCGCCGATATGTGTCACGCCTGTCGCACATCAAATTAATATGCTTCCATTATGCTGTAGCAACCCCCACGAACATTTACTTTCATTAAAGTTATCTTCCTGCGAATTGCCTCTAATGCATTCACAGTGTCAAACGTAAACTGGTAAAAGCAATAGCGTACGTCTATTATCTGAAATGGTTTATGGATTTTCCAGTTGTCTGTCTTTTTCACTTTCTCTCCAATTAGGTTATGATATTGTCATTTGATCTGGGCATTATCTCTCCAGATAATCGATACATGTCTACTTGAATGATACATTTACCAAAGTACATAAGCAATGATCGATATATAAATGTTTTGTATTTTTTGTTTATTTCGTACCTATATGTAGGACTTTAATATTTCCAATTTCGCGGTTCATACAGCCAAGATTTTTAAATTGTCTGCAGTTCTTTGTTCAGAAGAAACATTTTATTCTTCTTTGCTTATATTTTCGAAAATATCTTAACTTATATCTAAGCTGTTTGAATTTGATTTTTGAATTATAAAATTTAATATCCGTGCAGTATACGTTACAAAATGATGGATGTGTATATTTGCTGATATAAATATATGATGCATACCGTTAATATTCAGACATGCATATATCTATAGGGCGATTTTCAAAATGTGAAACGCTGAAAAAAAATGTGAGGAACCCAGTTTGGATCGAACTCGCTTTTCAGTCTAAATTATATTAGCGAGACAAGAGTGTTAGCCATTCGACGATGTCGAAGTGCCCTATGCTTATAACTGTATGTATGTAGCTACTCAACTTTCAAAAACATGGAATAAGACCCCAACCAGAACACTGGGATGGGGGTATAACATCCCTAATAGGAGACATAATACAAGATTTCGAGCTTTTACGAAAGAACATCGCCATGCTTGCAAATTCAAACGTGACCCATACGGGCGAGTTATAAATTTAAGTAACAATAAATATTTTCACTCAACACATTCTGGTTATTAAATAAAGGACTAAGCTTTTGCCCTAGTCCCCCAAAGATTTTATAAAGTCACCTTGGCAAACGACTTGAAATCTTTATTCAGAAGAATACGGTTAAAAGCCCACTACGGGGACAATGATCTCACACCTTCTACACTTGATACATTAAAAGAGAAAGATAGTACATACACCCAACAAAACACAGATATTACTATACAGACATTTGAAATAGCCGTAGCAAATGACAAAGAAAACAATAACACGTAAGCTGCCACGTAACAATATTACTGAAAGGGAACCTATAGCTCTTGGCGCGCTGATACATAGAGATGACCTAATCATAACACAGGCTTACAAAGGAGATGCCACAGTGATCTAAGGAATCAAAGAAAATATTGAAGAGGCTAACAAACAGCTAGACGACAAAGAATCCTATAAAAGCTTACCTACAGATCTTCTTCCCGAATACCAAAAACAAATACCTAGCTATCAAAACAAAGTACTTCACAACAATCTAATCGACAAGGAAACATGCACAACACGTACATCCAGAAACATCACACCTGTTCGTTTCTATCTCCTTCCCAAAATACACAAAATCAACAACCCAGGAAGGCCGGTCATTTCATGATTCATTTGCCACTCGACCAAAATTTCCAAATATGTAGATCATTACATACAACCCCTAGCTAAGGAAGTAAAATCCTGCATCAGAGACACAACAGATATAATGAACAAAATTAATCACATACAAAGAGTGCCAGAAAATGCTATTCAAGTGACTATGGACGTAATATCACTCTATTCAAACATTAAACACATCGAAGGATTAGCCGCCATTCAGGAAGCACTTTCTAAAAGAAGAAAACAAGACCATCCCACAGGAGTTATCATAAAACTCATGGAGCATATTCTTACATTGAATACTTTCAATTTCAATGGAGCACACTACCTGCAAGTAAGAGGCCGTCCCAGGGGTACCACTGCAGCTCCATCATATGCTACAATATTCATGGGAAAATTTGAGGAGACCCATATCTATCCCCTCATCGGTAGCGACTGCGTATTCTATGCAAGATATATCGATGATATATTCTTTGCAT